>JAYMFT010097592.1:0-13851 GCA_038088735.1 Panulirus argus | reverse complement strand
CTTCGAGGAGGATGAGCACTCCCTGCCTGGCTCCTTCTTCTGTTTCCCTTTTTAGAAATTGAAATACAAGAAGGGGATGGCCTTGATTAGGGCCTTAGCTGCTCGTGCCGTATCAGCTAACATAAAAAAAAAAAAACATTTTACCATATAACATCTGGACCTTCATCATCACTCATGGGTGTTCCTGACATGATCCTCTTGCCTTTCCACGCCCTCCGCCTTCTGCAAGCAGTGAGAGGCCAGGCTTACCTCCTCCCAGTGAACACTCTGAGGAAAGGTTGGAAGAAAGAGCACTTCAAGAACACACCTTCTGTCACCCTATGAAAAGCCCACAGCCATAGTTCTTGAAGGTGACCCCAGATGATGCTTAATGTGATGGCGTGTCATCATACCCAGGTGAGGCACAACACATGTAAGCCACATGCAACTGACATTAAACACTATAACTTGCACTTGAAAACTCTGATTAAGATCATCTCTGGTCAGTGGGACAGAAATGGATGAGTAGATTGTGTGTGTAGTTGTGAAGTGCCAGAGGGCAACTGACATGCACCACATAGGAGCTTGGTTAAAAAGCTGGAGCTTCAGGTAGGTATGCTGGAGAGACACCTATTGATTTAATGTTATCTTGATAGAAGGGAAATGAGGATATATATCAAAGGTGCCTTTTTGAAGTATGTCAGGGTTTACCAGTGGCATATTGCAGGGCTCGGTCTTGGGACTATTGTTTTTACTTTCTAGAACTGAATTCATAGCTACTTGTTTACACATGATGCTAAAGTCATGAGAGAAGTCAGAAATAACGAAGATTGCACAAGTTTCAGGGTTGATCTAATACACGGTTGATGAAATTAAACCAAACAATTGGAGATGAGACACAATTACAGAAGACCTATCTAACTGTTTGTCTGTATTTCTGACGCCTATTCCCACCTGGAACTTCCTCAAGGGGGTGGTCATGACAATAGAGTCTCAATTATTAGCAAACTCTAGTGCAGTGTTTGCAGAGGCTCCTGTTTTATGTTCCTACCGACTACTGCGACCTAATGTTTGTACCTAATGCTCCTGCCTCAATGTTCGTACCTACCGCTTCTATCTACTACTCCTACCATTTTGGCAAACGGCAGGGCTAGCGATAGTGCTCACCGCAGAAAAATCCAGATTTAAGAAGAATGATCAGTGTGAATTAGCTGTTGTCAAGTGATATGTATGACAAGAAGAGTCTGTATGTTTGTGGATATAATGCCTGTATCCCACATGTGAGTGAGGCAGAAAGAAAAGGCAGCTACCTGAGTCAGAGGGGTGCAACTTGACAGCCACTAAAGTGCTGGCTTACTGCATAGCCATCACTAACCTTTCTGATACCCAGACGTGCAGTAACAGTAATATACCGCCCGGGTCGTTGGCTGCCTACCGACTACTACCTCAGAATGAATATAGTCTGGCAGGTAACAAACTGCATGAATGATATTAATATATATATTCTGAAGCCCGTTCCCTTTTGGAACTCCCATCAAGGGGTTGGCCAAGGTAAAAGTCTCCACTTATCTCTGTCTTTATATACCTCCTTGTTTACATCATTCTGCACATTCTTCCAATTTTTTCTTCCTCCAGTATGCTTCCACTGTATTTTCTCATATATGTATTAATATGAATGTGTGAGAGGGATTTTGTGATTGACATTGCACCCAACCTGTCTCCAGGGCACCACGTCGGAAGAATTATGGACACAAACTGCCTGATGACACATGATGAAATTGCATGCAAGATTAAGGATAAGATGTAATTCAAGCAATACATTTTAAATATTAGATTTGAAATAGTAGAATATGTTTCTTGACTTTTGACTTGCAAATTTTACCGATCTTCGCATTGCTCTTGATAGGCAAACTTGGGATAACATTATAAATGAAAGCGAGATGGACGTAAAATGGTCAAAGCAGCGGAGGGAACATTTGTGTCAACGCCAAGTAGACGATCTTTTTCCAGTGCGAAACCAAAAGGTGAAACGATAACATAAAGAAGTTTGTGTTATCTAAGAAAGCAGCACATGAGAAGTTCAGAGACCAATAATCAGCTTGATAGAGTAAATTATATGTCTGCATAGAGAAAGTAAGATCCTTATACATTATAGTATGTATCAGTACGAAGCATATATTGCTGAAAATAGCAAAATAAATCCGAAGGAGTTTTATGGGTATGTTAGAGGCAAGAAAGTTATTACTCATTCAATTGGTCTATTAATAACTAAAGATGGTGATTAAGGTTCACGACAACAAAGACATGGCAAAGATTCTTTTTTTTTCGCATCTGTATTTACAAATCAAGATACAGCTCATGTCCAGAATCCAGTTCCAAAACTAAGAGAGAAAAACAGTTTGAAACACATGGATGTAAGAGATGAAGACAGTATCAACGATAAGTGAAACGAAAATAAAGAAAACACTAGACCCAGATAAGTTTTATCCGAGGACAATGGAATAGGCGAAAAATGAAATAGCTAAAGCTTTGACTGCTCCCTTGCTATGGGAAAAATTCCAGAGGAATTGATGGAAGCTTGCAACTGTAATTCCCATTTTCAAAAAAGGTAATGAACCACTGCCTAGAAATTATCATCCAACCAGCTTAACGTCTATGGTTAGCAAACTTATGAAAACTGTCTTTCGGGATAAGATTGTAAACCACTTAGAAGACCATCATCTAATAAATGACTCTCAACATGGTTTTCGAAGAAATAGCTCATGTCTGACAAATATGCTTGATTTCTTTAATGATGTGATCAACATGGATGCTGAAAGTAAAGCAGTTGATGCTCTTAATCTAACTTTTTAAAAGAAATTCGATAAAATTCCACATCAAAGGTTTCTAATCAAAGTTAGTTCATATGGTATAGATGGGGTTGTACTTCGGTGGTTAGAATATTGGTTAACTTGCTGCAGACAGAAAGCTGTGATTAATGGTCAAGCCTTAGAATGGTTAAATGTAGCAAGTGGTGTACAACAAGGATTAGTCTTGGGACCGATTCTCTTTCTCATATATATTAATGATGTTGATAATGAGCTGCATTGTAAGCTATTCAAATTTGCAGACGATGCTAAGTTAGAAAATAAATCTGCTGCAGAAATTGAATGTCTGCAACTTCAAACGGATGTAGACAAACTAATGAACTGGGCTCATAGGTGGCAAATGAATTCTAATACTGATAAGTGCAAACTTTTACATGACAACAGTAAATATGAAAAGGCACGCTACAGTATGAACCCTGTTGAACTGCAAAAGGTAAATGAGGAAAAAGACTTGGGTGTAGTAATCTCTTGTGATAGAAAGCCGAGTAAATAGCGCACAGAAGTAGTAAAAAACATGAACAAAATTTTTGGATTTATAGGGAGGGCAATCAAATTTAGGTCCAAGGAAATTATCCTTACTCTTCACAAGTCACTCATGCATTCCCATTTTCAATACTGTGTTCAGTTTTGGTTACCCTTAAGGAAAGGCATAGACAATGGAGAGAATACAGAGACGAGCTACCAAGATGATTCTCGGGCTGAGAAACAAATCTTATGAGGGCCGACTAAACAACTTAAATCTATTTTGCTTAGAAAAGAAAAGGTAAAGGGATTATCTGATACAGGCATTCAGAATTATCATAGGCTTCGATAATCTTGACCTAACGACTAACATGAATAGATTCATCTTATTTCACTCATAGTAATGGTAACAAACTCGTGGCCACACATTTTACCTCAAACGACCTCAAATGAAGCGAAATACTTTTTCTTCAACAGATGTGTTTAACATGTGGAATCATCTACCATTTAAAGTGGTTGAAAGCAGTACCATAGATATGTTTAAGAATTTACAATAAATATTTCACTTCAAATCCATGACTGACATTATTTGCGCCTCCTTAGCCACATAAAATGTTTGCAATATTTTCTATGCTTAATATGTATGCATTTCTACTCATACCACACTGATCTATTATTTTAATGTGTCTTTCACTATCACAAACAGCTTCGAATGTACCCAGTGGTCTGTTGCTGTTTGAATTCCTTTGAATTTGGTCACTGCACTCAAGATGTCCACAAACAGCTATTTTAGGTCAACCAGTTTGATACTGTTGACGTTGGACAGTTCTTTGAGATGTGCAGAAATCGAGCCACCAGAGACCGCAGCAAGAAACAGACCAAAAAACCTGTTGGAAAGGACGTTAACAAGTACTATTATAGTATCACAGTGAAGGAAATAGAATAAGCTAAGTGATAAAATTGTGAATATTGACTGTATGTACAGTACTTTAAACATTTGTATGATAGGTATGTATATACACCACGGGATGGATTCAAATTCTGGGTAGGCTTCTAAGTAGGGCATCCGGCCACTTCGGCCACAAGTAGAGTAAGAGACACAACCACCAATGGTCCAGGGTTTTCTCGCTATGTCCTAACCTCAAGAAAATGCTGGGCCACTGGTGGAAATGTCTTTTAACCTCCGTGTGACCGAGATGCCCAGATGCCTACCCTGGGTGCTAATCCGACCCGTGGTGTATGTGTCCAATGAATGTTGACCTTCACCCTCTCATGCTCTACAAATATGTAAGTACATATCTATAATCTAAAGATATTTCAAAGCTACAGCATACACTGTCAGCTCTATCTTACTGGAGGATTAAGGGTTTTTGACTATATTTTACCCTAGTAATGGAATGTTAATCTAGATAGCTTACTTACTGTCTTGAGTGGAGACGTTTCTGACTTACCGAAGAGCATCATGCTGTATTTGCTATATCCAGTCTGAACTATAACTTCTGATCAATAATTAATATTCTAGGTATTCATTCGATAAGCTTGCGTGAATTTCAGTTAATATGTAGAACACTTACAATTTGTATTTTATAAAGTACTTTCCACTGCTTACTTTCGAAATGGCCAAAAATTTTGTAATTGTATGTTAGCTTGGTTCTCTACATGATACCCTTGGTCTGTGCAGTGGATATGCAAGCATAGTTGCACTAAGGACAGCAAAAACATTTGATCTTCATACACAAAGAAGGTATTTGCTGAAATTCAATTCTTGCTCCTTACTGGTTCATGGGTGCATTAAAAGACTACAAGATTTAATTGCATTTATTAATGTATATTCCATATTTTAATATATATTTACAGGCATGTACATTCCAACAACTAACTTCACATTCGTTTCATCTGTTGGCAGAAAAAATAAATTAATTCACATTTATACATAATTTTGATCTACTACCATACTAGATATACATCAGAAAATTCTGAAATAATAAACCAGTCTTCACCCAGTTTAATATACACAGTATACATGAGTTAGATCTATTTGGCTAAAAGAAAAGTATAATTTGATATTGTAGAAAACAGGAAAATATCCAAAAATATAGGTATGATAGACAAAAATAGAAGGGGTATAAAAACTTTTTTCATGTTTGCCTCTAAATTCATAAAGCTACGTAAGACACATCCCAAAGGAGAGTTAAATCTGTATAATACATTCCAGTCTAGAGTTGACTTACCTGCTTCATCTAGAAGTATTGATCCTGTATGGCATACTTCTACATGAAATGAGTATTTGTATGAAAAATTTCATTATAATATAGCAACAAAATACTCCAGTGTACAGTAAATTTTGTTTGATGTATTCCAGTGCATCTTTTTTTTTTTTAACTTTTATTTAATATTGCAAATAGTTGTTACCAACACAAGGAAATCCCATGGGAAGTTACCAGTATTTCAAACCCACATACAACATTACCCCTGTGACAGAAGCCAACGTAGGACTGAACTGTTTGACCATTGTTGAAGTTGGTCTGCTATGGCACACCACAAAACATTGTGTATTGTAACAGATGTACCAGGTCTGCAGTGATGTGTCTGTCCAGGACACTGTGAACCAGTGGAAGTGGAGCATTAGACTCCAAACTGTGTTAAATATACCATGTCATCTACATTACTATATGGACACTGATCGTTGCCAGGAGCCCTGTTTCGAGAAAGTAAATTTTCCTGAAATATTAAGACAGTGCAAGGGAGCAGCTCTGTCCAAGGCTGGCAAACTGCAGAAGAGAACTATCAGGACTCCCAGATCACAGCCACACAAAGTCCAGTAGACTCCTAGAGGACTGGTAAAAGGACTTATAGTATCATCTGGGCCACAAATCTGCAAAAGATTGGAGCATTGTTTTCAGAGATTGTTAGGCTATAAAATATATACCATCAAGACTGCCAGCTACAACATCTCCAAAAAAATAATTAGAGGACAATACATATTGACAAGACAGTCACAGCTTCCAGGACCATCATACCGCACTGAAAATAAGCAACATTATAACTATGGCTGTTAGATCACGAGTGACTCCTTTCAGGATTGTGATTCCCAAAATAGAAAGTTCTGTCATTGATTGCTGTCAGTTTAGTCAGACATGAAAACAAAGTACAGTCATTGTCACCATTGCCACTGTTGGACCACACTCAACAGAACACTGTTTGCATTTTTATCAAACCACAGCATCAACAGAGGAGACAACTGCATCCAAGGCCACAAAACCCGTTCAGTTATATACTGCAGCTAACAGAAATTTCACACCAGACATAGGGTTCCCTGGTTTCAGACCTGACTGTTTGCTGAAACAATCAACTGTAATTTAACTTATATCTCACAAACAACTGGTTCCTGTTCAGTTTCCAAGGAAATAACCAGTGGCCTTAATAGTTTAGCTAATTTATGGTGCTACCTCTCCTAGAACACCCAAACACAACTGCAAAATTGTGACTACCTAAGGAGGAACTAGTGGTATTATTTCCTTTATATCAAGAGGGCTTCAAAGTGTTCCAGGATATGAAGAGGAGCCTTTATGTGTTTCAGGACATGAGCAGGGACTCAGTTATGCTTTGGATCATCAATTGAAAGCTCTAAATATTTCAGAATACTATGTGTGGATCAGTATGTTCCAAAACACAGAGAAGGGTATTACTGTATTCCATGTTGCCAAGATTGGTTCTTCTGTGATTCAAGACCCCCAAAAATGAAAATGATTCCACATCAAGAAAGAGTTCTTGATATACTCCATGACATCAAGAAGGTGTCTGAAAAGTATTTCATGAGAGTGGTGCTACAGCACTTTATTGCTTAAAATACAAAAAGGAGTAGTTGTTACCTCAGGATATCGAAGAAAAGCCATCATTATGCGCTGTGTACCCACACAGTCTATAAAAGTCCATCTCACTGAGTAAGTGTCAAGTGTATTCAAGAACACCCTGTGTGGATTCTTTATAGAGTTCATGACCCTTTGGTGGTCCAGAAAAGCACAAAAAAGTGGTACTGTTGCATTTCAGAGCAGGTTTGTTTCTGAAAACAAAAATGGAGTCTTGGGTTTATTCCACTGACACTTTCAGGAACGTTCAAGTAGTGTTCTTGAGCATGTAACTTAACCACTGTTTCAGAGGCAGATCCCACTGGAAGGACTCGCCCAATTCACCTTCATAACATCATGTAATTCCATTTTGCTTATGTGTTTAGGTTTATATTTGAAGGGACAAATTTGAAAAAGGACCTCTGTAACTGGTCCAAAGGTCTTCAGCTTTGCCTGGCATTAGACATGATCATTTACTTGTTGAGCTTCTAGTCATGTTCAAGATAGTCTTCAAGAACTAGAGTTAAACTGCAAACTGTAGAATGCAGGCATCTGATTACATTTCAAGCCACTGAGATTCAGATCATCTGCAGTTAGAGCTACCAAGCTGTGGCTGTTGAAACATCCTCCATACTTCACGGTTTCCTAGTAAGGTCCAGGAACACAGCAATAACATTTTATCATTATCAAAGTCTTTACTACAATATAGATTGAAAACATACTACTGCTATATTTCAAAATTTTTCAAAACAACTATATTAGAAATACAAAACAAAGCTTTTTGAATGGGAAATCCTGCTGTATCATGCAGTTTTAAGATGGGACACTTTTGCTTAAGACAGAAGCTGAAGGCGGTTGAAGAAGACTGGTTATAAAAGTAGCATCTGAGCATAATTTTCTACTTTGTACAGTAGCTTCAGTTTTAATCACTTGCCTTTTGTGTAATCTGTGAATCCAACTTTCATTTATATTGCTTTCTTGAGCTTCTCTTTAATCAAGTGATGCTTTAAACAATGTGATCCCCTTGGGAAGAAAAAAAGAAGTCCTCTAACCATGTTTTACACAGTATCCCTTTTACAAATAGCTGTACATAAGTAAATAGCAGTCTTCAGCCATGTTAAACATTTCAAAGCTGGCCAGAGAAATGTGGGTTTCATTAGGAAAAAGCAAACTTAAAGAAATCCAAAATATAAAGAAAGTATTATGAACCATTAAAACAGCCACAGCCATTTAAGCCCAAGAAGTCTGACATTTAAAGTTATTCCACTGCTATATAAGTTTAGAGCACACCCAGCAACCCATGCATCAATCTTAACTTTGGAGCACATAGCTTCCTCTTGTTATGGATAAGTTGGAGGCCTTAGATGTTTCCTTAGGCTAATTAGAGTTACAGATGACATTTGGTATCTGCATATGGCTCCAAAAAGGATGGACCTAATTAAAATGGGGAAAGAAATTGGAGAGAGGGTTTGAGTTTGCAGTCTGTAGCAGATGAGGGGGCCTGGGAAGTTAGTCTGTTGTTGTTTGCTGATGATACAGCTCTGGGGGCAGATTTGAGTGAGAAATTGCAGAAGCTGGTGACTGAGATTAGAAGAGTGTATGAGAGGGAGAAGCTGAGAGTAAATTGAATAACAGCAAGGTTATTAGGTTTAGCAGGGTTGACAAACAGGTTAGTGGGGTGTGAGTATGAATGGAGAAAACTTGGAGGAAGTGAAGTGTTTTAGATACTTGGGAGTGGACATAGCAGCAAATAGAACCATAGAAGTGGAAGTGAGTCATAAGGTGGGTGAGGGTGCAAAGATTTTTGGAGTGCTGAAGAAGTGTAAAAAGAGAGATCATTATCTGGGAGGGCAAAAATAGGTTTGTTTGAAGTTATAGTAGTTCCATCAATATTATATGGATGTGGGGCATAGGCTATCTAGATAAGCCTGTGCAGAGGTGTATGTATTGGAAATGAAATGTTTGAGGACAATATATGGAGTGAGGTGGTTTGATTAGGTAAGTAATGAAAGGGTTAGAGAGATATGTAGTAATAAAAAGAAAGTGGTTTGCGAAAGCTGAAGAGGGTTTGCTAAAATGTTTTGGATTTATGAAGAGAACGAGTAGGGTAAGGCTGACAAAGAGGATTTTGTGTCACAAGTGGAGGGAACAAGGAGAAAGGGGAGACCAAGCTGGAGATGGAAGGGTGGAATGGAAAAAATTTTCAGCGATCGGGCCTGAACATGCAGGAGGGTGAAAGGTGAAAGGCGTAAACAGAATAAAGTGAATTGGAATGGGGTCGATGTTCTCTCAGTGGAATGAACTAGGGTATGTGAAGTGTCTGGGATAAACCATGGAAAGGTATGTTGGGCCTGGTTGTGGGTAGGGAACTGTGATTTCTGTGCATTACACATGGCAGCTAGAGAATGGATGCGAGTGGATGTGGCCTTTCTTCATCTGTTCTTGGCGCTATCTTGCTAACGCGGGAAACAGCAATCAGTTATTAAATATATATAAAATGTATATATATTTATATTGTTGTTATTATTATTATTATTATTATTATTATTATTATTATTATTATTATTATTATACTTGATTGCTGTTTCACGCTTTAGCAAGGTAGCTCCAGGAAACAGATGAAGAAGACCCATCCACTCATATACACATATATATACATACATGCACATACACGTACATATACATACATATACATATCAACATTTACACATATATACATACATATACATTTATAAAAATATACATATTCATACTTGCTTGCCTTCATCTATTCCTGGCACCAATATGCCCCACAGGAAACAGCATTGCCACACCATGCGTCAGTGAGCTAGCACCAGGAAAGACGAAAAAAGGTCACATACACTGACACTTATTCTCTAGCTGTCATGTATAATGCACCGAAACCATAGCTCCCTATCCACACCATGGGGCCCACAGACCTTTCCATGGTTTACTCCAGAAGTTTCACATGCCCTGGATCAGTCTATTGACATCATGTAGATCCCAGTACACCATTTCATTCCATTTCACTCTATTCCATGCATGCTTTTTACCCTCCTGCATGTGTACGTCCCAGTTGCTCAAATTCTTTTTCACTCCATCCTTGCACCTCCAATTTGGTCTCCTATTTCACCTTGTTCCCTCCACCTCTGACACATATATCCTCTTCGTCAACCTTTCTTCACTCGTTCTCTCCATATGTCCAAACTGTTTCAGCACATCCTCTTCCTGCTCTCTCAACCACACTCTTTATATATATATATATATATATATTTATTTATTATGTTATACTTGATTGCTGTTTCCCGCATCATCGAAGTAGTGCCAGGAAACAAACAAAGAAAGGCCCATCCACTCATATACACACATATATACATACATGCACATGCAGATACACAATACATCTTTACACATTCATACTTGTTCACTTCCATCCATTCCTGATGCCACCCCACCCTACAGGAAACAGCAATGCCACCCCCTGCATCAATGAGGTAGCGCCAGGAAACATACGAAAAAAGGCCACATTTGCTCACACTCAATCTCTAGCTGTCATGTGTAATGCATCAAAATCACAGTTCCATGTCCACTCCTGAAGCAGGAGTTGTGGGAGTGCGTGATAGGTATAAGGAAGGAAATTCTAGATTGATGTGGGTAAAACTGAAAGTGGATGGTGAGAGATGGGTGATTATTGGTGCTTATGTACCTGGTCATGAGAAGAGAGGTCTTGAGAAGCAAGTGCTTTGGGAGCAGCTGAGTGTGTCAATAGTTTTGGTGCACGACACCATTTATTAGTGATGGATGATTTGCATATGAAGGTGAGTAATGTAGCAGTTGAGGGTATAATTGGTGCACATGGGGTATTCAGGGTTGCAAATGGAAATGGTGAAGAGTTTGTGGACTTGTGTGCTGAAAAAAGACTGGTGATTTGGAATACTTGGTGTAAAAAGAGAGATATACACAAGTTTACATATGTGAGTAGGAGAGATGGTCAATGGGCTTTATTAGATTACGTATTAATTGGTAGGCATGTAAAAGAGAGACATTTGGAGGTAAATGTGCTGAGAGGGGCAGCTGGTGGGATATCTGATCACTGTCTTGTGGAGGCGAAATTGAAGATTTGTAGAGTTTTTCAATAGAGACGAGAGAATGTTGGGAGAGGAGAGTGGTGAGAGTAAGTGAGCTCAGAAAGGAGACTTGTGTAAAGAAATACCACAAGAGACTAAGTACAGAATGGCAAAAGGTGAGAGCAAATGAAGTGAGGGGAGTGGTTGAGGAATGGGATGTATTTAGGGAAGCAGTGATGGTATGTGCAAGAGATGCATGTGGAATGAGAAAGGTGGGAGGTGGGCAGATTAGGGGGTAGTGAGTGGCGAGATGAAGAAGTTAAGTTGTTAGTGAAAGAGATAAAAAGAGGCGTTTGGACGATACTTACAAGGAACGGGCATATGACTGGGAGATGTATAAGAGAAAGCAGCAGGAGGTCAAGAGGCAGTTGCAAAGATTGAAAAAGAGGGCAAATGAGAGTTGGGGTGAGAGAGTATCATTAAACTTCAGGGAGAATAAAATGATGTTTTGGAAGAGGGTAAATAACGTTCGTAAGACAAGAGAACAAATGGAAACATTGGTGAAGGGGGCAAGGGGGGAAGTGATAACATGTAGTGATGGAGTGAGGAGGAGATGGAGTGAGTATTTTGAAGGACTGTCGATTGTGTTTGATGATAGAGTGGCAGATGTAGGGTGTTTTGGTGGGGTTGGTGTGTGAAGTGAGAGAGTCAGAGAGAGTGGTTTGGAAGAGAGAAGAGTTGGTGAAAGCCTTGCGGAAGATAAAATCCGGCAAAGCAATGGGATTAAATGGTATTGCAGTTGAATTTATTAAGAAAGGGGGGTGACTGTGTTGTTGACTGGTGGGTAAGAATATTCAACCTATGTATGGATCATGGTGAGGTGCCTGAATATTAGCGGAATGCATGTATAGTGCTATTGTACAAAGGCAAAGGGGATGAAGGTGAGTGTTCAGACTAAAGCAGTATAAGTTTTTTTAGTATTCCTGGAAAACTGAATGGGATAGTATTGATTGAGAGGGTGAAGGCATGTGCAGAGCATCAGATTGGGGAGGAGCAGTATGGTTTTAGAAGTGGTAGAGGATGTGTGGATCAGTTGTTTACTTTGAAGAATGTATGTGAGAAATACTTAGAAAAACAGATGGATTTGTATGTATCATTTATGGACCTGGAGAAGGCATATGATAGGGTTGATAACAATGCTTTGTGGAAGGTCTTAAGAATATATTTTGTGGGAAGTAAGCTTCTAGAAGCAGTGAGAGGTTTTTATCAATGGTGTAATACATGTGTAAGAGTGGAAAGAGAGGAGAGTGGTTGGTTCCCAGTGAAGGTTGGTCTGTGACAGGGGTGTGTAATGCCCTCATGGTTGTTTAATTTGTATATGGATGGGGTGGTTAGGGAGGTAAATGCAAGAGTTTTGGAGAGAGGGGTAAGTATGCAGTCTGTTGGGGATGAGAGGGCTTGGGAGGTGAGTCATTTGTTGTTCGCCAATGATACAGCACTGGTGGCTGATTTGAGTGCGAAACTGCAGAAGTTGGTAACAGCGTTTGGAAAAGTGTGTGAAAGGAGAAAGGTGAGAGTAAATGTGAATAAGAGGAAGGGTTGAGGGACAAATTAGCTGGGATGTAAGTTTGAATGGAGAAAAATTGGAGGAAGTGAAGTGTTTTAGATATCTGGGAGTGGACTTGGCAGCCAGTGGAACCATGGAAGTGGAAGTGAGCCATAGGGTGGGGGAGGGGGTGAAGGTTCTGGGAACAATGAACAATATGTGGAAAGAGAAACTGTTGTCTCGAAAAGCAAAAATGGGTGTGTGAAGGAATAGTAGTTTCAACAATATTATATGGATGCGAGGCATGGGCTATAGATGGGGTTGTACGGAGGAGGGTGGATGAGTTGGAAATGAAATGTTCGAGGACAGTATGTGGTGTGAGCTGGTTTGATCGAGTAAGTCATATAAGGGTAAGAGAGATGTGTGGTAATAAAAATAGTGTGGTTGAAAAAGCAGAAGAGGGTGTGTTGTAATTAGAGGTGGGAGGATGGAGTGAAAAAGATTTTGAGTGACTAGGCCTGAACATAGAGGAGGGTGAATAGAGTGAATTGGAACGATGTGGTATACTGGGGTTGACATGTTATCAATGGATTGAACCAGGGCATGTGAAATGTCTGGGGTAAACCCTGGGAAGGTCTGTAGTGTTTGGATGTGGATAGGGAGCTGTGGTTTCTGGGCATTTCACATGACATCCAGAGACTGAGTGTGAGTGGACATGGCCTTGTTTTGTCTGTTTCTCGGCGTTATCTCGCTGATACAGTGTGTAGCGATGCTGTTTCATGTGGGGCGGGGTGGCGCCAGGAATGGATGAAGGCAAGCAAGTATGAATATGTATACGTGTATATGCATGTGTATGTATATGTGTGTGTATATGTATATGTTTATATGTATCTGTATTTATTGTACATATATGTGCATTTATGTACATATGTGTGTATATGAGTGGATGAGTTTTTCTTTGTCTGTTTCTTTGCTGATGCGGGAAATGACGATCAAGTATAATAATAATAATAATAATAGTATAATAGTGTGTGTGTATATATATATATATATATATATATATATATATATATATATATATA
>JAYMFT010097581.1:0-13852 GCA_038088735.1 Panulirus argus | reverse complement strand
CATATATATATATATATATATATATATATATATATATATATATATATATATATATATAGAGTGTGTGTGTGTGTGTGTGTGTGTATTCTGAGCCCTTACATCCACAAAACCTTTAAACTTCTTCTCTGTTCCATTTCGACTTTATTTCCCTTTCGTCACTGTTGCTACCTTCTCCCGTTTTCACAGTTCCACCATCATCCAGTACTCTTCCGTCCCCTACCCCCCCCCCCCCACAACACTATACCCGTTTTTTCCCCCTCAACTTTTCCTCCCATCTAACCAACTTTTACATCAAGCTAAAAAAGACTGACAATGGAAACGTTCTGGGAGTCGAAAGCTCAGGTGAAGGGCATCAGTTATTTCCTATTGTATTTTCCCTTATAGGGCTGGAGAGTTTTTTCCCTCCAGGACGACACCAGCGGCCTCAGGTTCAGCCGGGAGGCAAAAGGCGGTGCAGAAGCTGACAACAGTCGAGGTACTGGGGAGGAAGCCTGATGCAGACCAACCAGGTACATTTAGCGGAAGAGAGAGTATACCTACTTACCCAGACTACGAGTACCTACGACAAGATTGAGAAAATAGAAAAAATAGAAAATGAGAAAATAGAAAAACCTACAGTCAGGTGAAGGAACAGATATAAACAGACTAACAGACAGAAATACAGAATAAGAAGCCAGCCGACAAAACAGACGTGAAATCATAATCTGCAAGGCAGTGTCAAGTACAGCATCACACACCTTACCGCAGTTTGCTTGGAACTCTGGACCGTCAAATGGCCGGCCGCCTTGTATCTCCATCTCCCAGCTCCCACGTTTGTGTGTTACACTATAAATTATTATACACAAACTCAAGATACTTTCCTCCATCACATTCTTTCACCAAGCGGGTCTGGGGTCTTTTCAGGAGCTCCCTCTTTAACCACGCCAGCTATTTCTTTCATCATTCATCACCTTAATCATCTCTTTTCTTAACCTGAACTATTCTCACATTTGATGAAAATCTTTAAAAATGTCATTCCTGAACATTTAATCTTTTCGGGTATGTGTACTGTTGTCCACTGAAAGTTCTTGAGGGTCAGCTTTATCTTCCCAATCATCGTAATGCATGATTCACTGGTGCCCCCCTACCCCGCCTCAGGGGTTGTCTGTATAAACTTCTACTTACGAGTGATTCCTCTTCTCGGCTTGGTCCATCGAGGCCAGGCCTCTCATCCTCACCCTCCTCCATCACATTTCCATTCCCCAGCCATTCGTCTTTCTACCTCCACACTGCGTTACGCCATCCATCTTTCCCCTCCTCCTCCTCCTACTTCTCCCTTCCCTCCCTCCCTCCCTCTACCTCTCCCCTCTTATCAACACTCCTCCCTTTGTCTCCCCTCAGTTCCCTATAGACTCGGGGCTTTGTTCTCCTCCCGATCTCCCCCTCTCTCTTCCCTCCACATCCTCTGCTTTCTGTTGTTCTTGGTCCGTCGACCCCCAGGTCTTCTGGTTCCTCCCCACCCCTCCCGTGTGACCCTCACCTCACACCGTTCCCCCCTCTCTCCCTCCCTCCCTCTCCCTCTCTCTCTCTGGACATGTCATCATAATCTC
Organism: Panulirus argus; assembly: GCA_038088735.1. Taxonomy (NCBI): domain Eukaryota; kingdom Metazoa; phylum Arthropoda; class Malacostraca; order Decapoda; family Palinuridae; genus Panulirus; species Panulirus argus. Next base: position 12,263 of record JAYMFT010097581.1, on the reverse strand, counting down.
ACCTGTATTACCAGCGCCTTCATTTTTCCCCCTCCAGGATTCTCCTGCCTGTCTGCTCTGCCTGTCTCGTTCCAGGCCCGTGATGTCTCTGGAAATGAGCGAGTGGGGGGTGGGGGGAACATTGGTAATGTGTGTATTGTCTCCGCTCCTCTTACTTACCACACATCACTTGAACAATTCCCTCGAGTACTTTTCGACCTGTGCCTCGCTCGCGAGCCGAGTTCGTTTCTCTACAAACCACCTCCTGCCGTCTACGCTCAGCCGTCTCATCCGTTTCCTGCGATGTGTGGTAATAGCAAGCCTCACCTTCAGTGGCAGCTGAATATCTTATGGACTATTACTGTGGCGCTCAACACTATTTTACCACGTTACAAGAAAGGTTCTTTCTACGAAAACGGGCTTCATATCATTGTAAACAGTCCAGAAGGAGATTGTTTTGACGTTCTCTACCTGGGCCTCTTCCTCTTCTTCCAGATGTAAAAATATTTCCAGGGTGTTTTCTATTCATCTCTCCCTCATAATATTTTGTACAGAGCACATGTTGCCATAAGATAACATCCCATATCGGCGAATCTTATGACAAAACTTCACACGGAAACATACTTCACGTCTTCTCATCTCCGAGTGTCACAGTATACGTCAAGTCTACAGTATACCTCCTAACAGGACCCAGCGTCATGTAGAGTAAGTCTACATGTTTTACCAGAGCCTCATAAAAGTGGAGAGATGTTATCAGGTATACTGGTTCGCGGATGCTCATCTTTATGTACCGGGCTGATCTCTTAATTAACTGGTTCTCACAGCATCAACACCTTGTACCTAGTACCTGGTACCTGGTCTTCTGGCGCTTCTTACTTAACATCTTTACCACCTAGAACAGTTGTTCTCTCTCTCTCTATCTCTCTCTTTCTCTCTCTCACCATTTACGCCCTCATCCAGCATTGACACCCAGCCAACACTTACAAGTCTGTCAACATTTACTGTGGCAGTCTTTACCCTACGTACGTACTTAACATTTTGACAGCGTCCGCCTCACCAGCCGACCCTCAGGTATAACGAGTAAGTTAAGTAAGTTTCCTTTCTTGTAACTCCTGCGGCACGTAAAAAAGGAGGTCCCTAACAGGGAACTCCACAGAATTTACAGTGCCCTCACGGATACAGAGTGTTCCGAAGAAGTTTATGTTCCCCTACAGATTTAGTGTCCACAGTGATTTTGTGGCCACAGTGATTTGCAGTGTTCCCCTACAGATTTACAGTGTCCACAGTGATTTTGTGGCCACAGTGATTTGCAGTGCTCCCACTGATTTTGTGGCCACAGTGATTTGCAGTGCTCCCACTGATGCACAGTGTCATTGATTTATAGCGTTCCCATGGATGTACGGTGTCTTCAGTGATTTACAGTGGCCCCTTTGATTTACAATGTTCCACGGATTTACTGTGACCTCTATTTACAATGGTCAACACTGACACATTATTTTCTTGGACTTACAGTGGCCACACGTATTTACAGTACATTTTTCAACCTGAATCAAAAGAAGAGCAAACCACAATATCTTTTCGATTATCCTCTAACAAAATCACGAAATAAAAAAAAGTCATCTTTTAGAAAAGCAACAGAATGCTGAAATATCTTATACATTACTTCCATACGACATCATAAAACACACAGGATGTATCATCGGTACATATACACAATACACAGGGGAAGCAATCCATAGAAAATGGAAGTTAATAAATAATTGCCTCTCTCTTTCCACAAATCATTCTTGACGGGTTAAAAGCTCCGTTTTGGGAGGCATTTAATATACAGCATGACATTTATCGCTTTCAGAATCAAGAATAGAACCAATTAGACTAAATGACTCGGGAGTCTGCATATATATAATTCCTTTCTGTGATGATAAATGAATTCCAGAAAGACTTATTTTGAAACCGAAAAAGAGATTACTTTTACTAAAAAGCGTTTCAGTAATGTAGTTTGCCAAGACTGCAGACACACACACACACACACACACATAGCTAATAACCAGCATGACCTCCCAATTCTGTGATCTCCGTCATACCCTTTATTCATCCATTCATTTATTCATTATAAATATCACAAGACCCTTTAATTGTCTTTTACTAACAAACATCGCTACACTTCTTGAGCCACTGTCCCGCCCAGCGGACGTGGCCGGCTTCCTGAGCGTTGCAAGAACCTTATAAAAGGAAACCCTTTAACAGGAAGGTTAGGGTAAATGTTTTCAGAAACCTATATTCATGAAACTATATGTACTAAGAAGAAAAAGAAAAGACTGTAAAACAGTCGCACCCTTTCCTTTCCAGTAATTATTCATATACATATAAAAAGCCGAAACCAAACTCGCTCTTGCTCATAACTTTTTGAAAATGAACTTTGCATACATAAAGTATTCCGAATCCGGCAGCGATCAGTAATACAATCAGAAAGTTTCGGGAACATATTACTTCGAGGGAGAGACAGGAGGAGGGAGGCAGGGTGGGGGGGGGGGGCCTGGAACATCTCGAACATTCCGGAAAGTTCCAAGAAGGGTGAAGGAAAATTATTCGGGGAAGGGGGGTGGGGGGGGGGGGGGGGCTGAAACAGCTGCTGTGTCGGACTCTGGAAGTTTGGGTGGCTGGGCCCAAAAACAGGAGTCTTCTTAAGACGCTGCGGTGATACCGACTGGACGAAATGGCCAGTGACTCAGTATGACAGAGAAAGACTTAGTCTAAAGTCATGAGTGAGAAATTGTATGAGCTGAGATCATTAAAACAATATAGAACAAAGAAAGCAGATGATCTAACAAATTGTCAAGAACCGACTACCTTCCATTAAAAATTCTAACTAGCGCAAATGATAAGCCCTCTGATAACAAAACTCCTAATTACCTCTCTGATTATATGAAATAACTAATTAGCCATCCGATTAACAGAGTACCTAATTACCTAATGAAATATCTAGTCAGCTTCCTAATTAACAAAACAGCTTTTAGTTCTGATGTGCAGAAGAGTTTAAAAGAGCCTCTCCCATGCAAAACCTATGATTCTGGTAATGAGTACCTCTTTGTGCTTTATGCTGAGCGTCAGGAATATCCAAAAGACGCCTCATCAGTCTTTTCATAACGATTTTCAGTTTAATTTCGAAGGAACACAACGGAACGCAAACAGCAACAATGGGGTCTTATGAAGGCAACTTGTGACGGCAGAGGTCAGAAACGGAAGAGCTCAGTATGGTGGGAGTGAAAAAAGGAACTAGACGACTTAAGGAGAAATATATATATGTATATATAAACAATCAAGTAATGAGGAGCAAATAACGCCGATCTTGGACTTGAAGCGACGTATGTGTCCAATACCTTTCTTAGCATTCTTATGACATTGATATCAACCTCATTGGTAATTTAGATTTCTGTTTAAATCAGGGTTCTCGAAGCCTCTCCTTATTATTTTGAGCACCTGCATGAAATCACCTTTACATATAAGCTGAAGAATCTAAGGTTTTGTCTCGGTGAATTTGTATAGAATTTGTGGTCGCTGGTCACAGCCACACCAGAGAGAACTCGTTCGGATGCGGATAAACGGAGGAACACACGCACGTACGAACGTAAGAATGTAAATGGTTTCTCTTCAAACGGCAGTTGTTGCTGTTGTTGTTGTCAAATTCGCCTACACTCCGCCTGGCAAAAGTCCTTTGTTTCGTGACGACTGACGACGATCCCTGTTCTTTTAAACGAAACGTTCAAGATGATAACACAGAACGCACGAAAATAATTCATCCATATTACCTTGGTTTTTACCTCGCTGTGTCTAATGTCACACGTGGGCCTTATAGTTAGTAACGAATTCACTTACACAAACTGACACTCTACTGACAATTTGCATCCACAGATTTTCTTCCTTTGACTTACTGATGCCTCACGAAGGAAGTCTGATGTTACCTTCTTATCTTCACAGACCATCTTCTCTCTAACAAGAAGGAAGATAAACTAGTGAAAGTCTTTGTTAACCCTCTTACCCCGGCACAGAGTTCATATCTTAACCAATATGATCTTTACTCCACTTGCTGGTGTGTTTAGCTAGTGCAATTAAAAGTACTCGGTGAAGATCTGTGAGGCACAGAGGGTCGGATCCTTCCGCTTACGACCCATTGTGATTCACATGACGATAGAACAAAACTGCGGACGATATCCTGAAGTGTCTTTTTTTCGAGGCACATGATATTACACCGTCGGTCTGCCTGACACTTCCAACAGGTTCGGCTTTAACTGTGCCCATATCATCAGAGGTCTTCCCACTTCCAGACCATCCCATGCAGAATTTAAGCTTGGTATTTACCGAGTACTTGGAGTTCTGATCAGGATTATCTCTACCGTTGCAAATAATCGACGACCCAAAAACAGCATTCGTAACATTAGCTAAACAATCCTACATGAAAAAAGTTTTGCTAACAGAGAAATATAGCAGATGCCACTTTCGTAAACAAAGAAGTAATATGTTACCCCGTAAGGTGAAGCTGTGGAACTTCTTCCTTTTGTCGTCTTTCCCTCTACCTCTGAAATGAGCTCGTACTAATCCCTGTTTTGTTTCTTTTTTCTTCATCCTTGATACTCAGTTATTCCACCCTTTCACTCGATATGGCCACGACTGGGGCAGCACTTTTGTCAGTATCAAGATGGCTACAACGAAATAGAAAGCGAATTTGCTTTGTCTTCCAAAGTACTGTCTGTACTGGACTATGACTTTACACCAGTTTAGTGATCAGTTGAGAGTTAGTTCTGCACAAGGAACTACCCACCAGAGGATGTGGGTCTCTGCATTTCCCTTTGGCTTCCTCTTTCCCATGCTCTTTATCTTCGTATCTTCGTCCCTCATTATCTGTTTCTCTCTCTCTACTCCTCTATTTCTTCAGAGCTTTAAATATCTGCACGTCTCTGTGACTCTCTCTCCCTCTCTCTCTCTTCAAGAGAATTTATAATTCAGCTCCCCCTTGCACCAGGAGGCCATTAATGACCTTTCGCCATAGATTTCTCCTTTCTAATTGTCCCACCGTATCTTATCCTCTGATAAAGAAAATCCTGAACGGAAATTCCGATCGAGTTAAACCGCCTCAGGATTAGTCCAGGGGTGACATGAACTAATGGAATAGTCAACAGATGTGTCCGGTTCCGCAAGACCTGTGGCCATCTTTGATCGAAGTCGTTTTTTTCCCCTTCAGTCTTTTTTTCTATCTTGTTCTGTTCATGCTGCTATCATTACCATATTTAGAACAGTTTAGCTGGCTGTTCACGTCCCAAGGAATAGGGCATTAATGTTTTTTTCGTGATTGTTTAACAACTAATCCGTTCTGATGCATATGAGTAAGGAAGCTAAAGTGTTCTCTTTTTCAAGATCTGACTAGCATCCAAATCCATTCAAATGAGGATCAATTCGGTGAAATCTGTTTAGCGAAAGTTGATTAGTTCTCTGATCCCGGCTGCTCCAGCGTTGTTAAGGTGCTGGGTCCGTAAAGGAGAGTAGATCAGTACCCTAATCCCCTCCCCTCAAATATGGATTAGGGTGTTCAGGTCCATTACAGAAGAGTTGATTAGCATACCAATCCTCCTCAACTCAATCATGACCTTTTTATGCTGATTTTAAAATTCTTTAACTTTAAATTCCTTTATTTCATTAACCTTTCTTTTTACGATTTTATTCCCCTGTTGTTCCTTTGACTTACATTTTCTCTTTATCTTCTCTTTAACCCGTCTTCCTCTTCGCTTTTCGCTTAATCTGAGAATACGAAAGTCACAGGAACTCCCACAAATTATCGAACGGTCTCACCAATAAAGAATGCATGGAGAAAATGTCGAGTGTGTCACGTGGCCCTAAGACGGCACGAAACGAACTTTTCGACCTTTTCGTCTCTAAAGATTTTGTTACCCGCTGTAAATAATTTCATTAAACCACTCCTCCCTCACGCTCCGACAGCTCTCTTCCTCACTGTGCGTACTTAGGAAAACTTGTAATCTCTTTTAGTGATCGGTCTTGAGTTGCGATTGCTTATTTTCCTAAGACTTATCCCTGTTTGTGCATTATGTTTACATAAGGAAGCCAAAGCGTTCTTTTAGTGATTGAACTTCTTTAGCTTCCGATCCATGAGGCTTGCCGTGTTGTTCTCAGAGGTTCAAAGTCTCTTCTAGTACTCGGATTTCCTAAGACCTGCTCTGTTATTATCTATACGTCTCCTATTGGCTTAGCTTTTTCCCCACGTATCAAGCGCACATTCCCGCCAACGCTACAAGTTTCCCGTTTAAATAATGCTAACGGTGTAACTTTTTAATCCCATACTGTATCACAAGGAGGGGGAAAGACCCCAGACAGTAAGCGTACCAATTTTCATAAACATGTCTCAAAGGACTAAAAAGATGGTTAGCGGATAAATGTGAAATCTCTAAACATACGCAAACAAGTTCGTGGCCATGTACAGCCTCCGGACTAACAACGTGTCTTGTTTGTCTCTAGTGAGAGAAATATTGACTTAAGAGTGTAGAGTGTGTAATAATGGTATGTTATCCTCGAAAGATAACTACCAACACTTGAGAAACATCATCAATTCGAATGTGTTATAAAGTGTGAAAGTCCTGAAGGTCGAACTTTAGACTGAAACACTTTATGTGAACCGACGTTGTTCATCCCTTTGAGTTTCTGTGATCGACGGTGATTGTGATGTACTTCTATATTCAGCCATACCTCTCGTAACACTTGGTAGAGCGAAACCTCTGTAATCAGTATAGCAATAAGGGGATATCAACCTGTACATGGTATCCATTTCCTGTGGTGTAAGAAAGGACTTCCCTAAACACCACCTATAACCAAATTAAACAATAACACTTACAGTATGTTTGAATTATTTTCATATACAAAAGAATTTAGATCGAAAGGCTTCTTTTTTTCTTTGTCAAAGAGAAAGAAAAAAGAACTGATAGCTGCAGGAAGTCTAATTATTCTTGATATCTTCTCATCTTTATTTGCTTTTGAGCTAAAAACGAAATATCCATCAATCAGAAACATAAATCCAATTTTCTTCGTCACTTCAGTGTTCATTCATTCACTCATCTACGATCAAAGTATAAGATACTTAATACACTTTATGAAATACAAAAGTTCTCCATATTAAAAGGAAAACTTATACTTTAAAGTGGTTCCTATCAACTGCGCAATCAGTGAAAAAATATAAGTAAAAAAGAAAAAAGAATATTTGTGACAAGACAACGTGTTTTAATTTATATTGTGAACTGGCAAGAGTAAACGATGGAACGTGAGATTTGGTAAAGTACGTAAAAATCTTTTAAATCTTCCACCATAATTATATTGATTATAGTCAACTGGGGAAAGTGAAAGATTAAGTTCTTAAAGTCTTCTACAAACACACACACACACACACACACACACACACAAGTACACACACACACACACACACACACACACACACACCAACCCACGGAATCTCAACTATAAATAAGATTTTGACCTAATGTAATAACACAAAGGGAATTACATAGTCCACTGGATTAAAGCCTACATTTCACCTTGACAGCTTAATTAGAAGTTCCTGCTATTAGAAATTTAGAATTTAACGCGATTTTCCGTAAAAAACTGTTCTGACGTATTCCTCATGTGTGAGCATGTCTCATCTGCAGAACAAGGCTACTCCATGTAATACGATGGAGTTATACATATTGCATAAATGAATATTTAATCAAATTCTTAGACACACACACACACACACACACACACATATACAGATGTAAAGACATACACACTTACTACAGTATACACATATGTAGAGAAGTATACGTAGTACGTGTATGAACATATATACACTTTGATGCGGTTCCTTCCTCCCCAGACCCTACTCCCCATCTCCCATGAGGTCATGACGGGGGCCTTTGGCCAGCACTGATAATGGCAGCACGAGGGCCTTATTCCCCAACCATCTGAACCTTGATCATTCTTACAAAAGTGTATTAAAGACTTTCCTCTAATGTCTCCACAAAAAGACTTGAGAAAGATGTTTAAAAGACAAGATACTCCCTCCCTGTATAACCTTCCATGAAGGAACACTTGCAATATGCATGTTTATTACGCGTTGAAGGAGTAGAGGAAAAAGAGCGAGTAAAATGAGAGACAGAAAGAGACCTTTTCCTCGCGTCAGCCCCGAGCCACTAGAGTCTTTCTCATTTCTATCTTCACCTCCCCAGGGGCCTCCCACGCCCTGGCCCCGCCCCTAGGGACTCCCCCAAACCCCAGCCCCGTTCCTAAGGGCTCCCCAAAAATAGGCCCCTTTCCCAGGGACTTCCCAAACCCCGGCCACGTTCCTAGGGGCCCCCCATCCCCCTAAACCCTGGCCCCGTCCCTGGGATCTTCAAACGCCCCAGCCCCGCCCCACGGGACCCCCTACTCCAGCCCGCCAATTTGCTGGGTCCGCCATCTTGGATCCAATTGTGTTACTTACACTGCTCGACTTGACTTGCCTTTTTTTTTCTTTTTTTTACCTTCCAATGGACTCTGAGCGATTTTATATCTCCTTCTAAAAGCAATTGTACGTATGTGTGATAGCTATGATGGTGTGTGTGTGTGTGTGTGTGCTAGAGAGTGTTGTGTATGTATGCACCTCTGCATAACCGCATTCCCATAACTGCAAAACTCTGCAGATATGTATACGCATTCGTGTTTGCCAACTGTGTCTATATACATATCTCTATACAAATTCGTATGGGTATATATGGCTACATCTGGCCATAATAAAGAGCAGGTGTGTATACTGTATATATAACGATCGGTATTCGTCCACACGAGTGTGTATAACCCGTCTCCTCTCTACTAAAACATACACCAGACACGAACAGTTCGCTTACCCAGTATAAATAGAACTGTGAGAGGGATTTTGCGGCACGTCAGCCCGTTTTCTTCTCCTGCTATAAAAATCTAACTGTGGCCCAATTCATTTCACCCCCGACTCGCTTATGAGAAGAGGTCCCCAGCGGCCTCACCCATCCTTTATGTCTTCCTCCAACCTCGGGAGCCGCGGAGGGATGGGATAGGAGCGATTTGAAGGGACGGGAGGGGATGGCAGAGAGAGAGAGAGAGAGAGAGAGAGAGAGAGAGAGAGAGAGAGGTATGAGAAAGCAAAAGACATGTCATGAGTAAGGTTAAGGATGGTAAAGAAGACGTAGAACAATCAGTTGATAAACAAGGAAGAGACGTAGCTACGTCTCTTCCTTGTATATCAACTGACTGCAGGACATAACGGCACGACGACCCCTGAGCACGACAGTATGGACCTTGGGTATGATAGTGTGATCTACGACCTGATCCTTCGAGGTTAGATCAAATGCCAGGCTTCATATCTAAAATGTCGTACCTTTGCACTCAAGGGTCGTCCGTCAGTCGTACCGCCGTGCTGAAGAGAGGTCGTGCCGCCGTGCCGAGGGGGTCGTGCCGCCGTGCCGAGGAGGTCAAACTCAATTCTTCCAACAAAAGAGACAACAATAACACTCTCCCATGGTCTTTAAAAGTACTATCCATCTACATATCTATCTATCTTGCTACCTAGGTAGCAAACTAACAAAGAAACTAACTATCTCTCTAACTTAGCTTCTTACCTATATCTGTCCACAACAACAATTATGTAAATAACTAAAAGGAAACGATAATTGTTCCGAAATCAAAAGGAACTAGTTCCATCCATTTACTTTCCCTTGAAGGAGAAAGAATCTGAGTTAAGCAGAATTCAATTCTCACTTCAGAATGGTAATTAAAGTCGGTGGATTCCGTGGGGGAAATCCACCGTGAATAAAACTTCCCTTGACAGTTTTGACTGATGAGGTTGCCTTAAAGATTGAAATATTGGGGAAAGAATGGAGGCTTGGATGGACGGCTTAGGAATTTTTACCCCGCCTGAGAAATTCATTTGGGGATGGATTCTGTTTTTCCCCTTCCTCTTTTTTTTTTCCGTCCCTTAAGATGATTACATGTAATTTCGGGATTTTTATTTTGTATGTGTAATAACGCACTTAGATTCGTGTTTTCTGCGTCTTTTGGGACAGGATCGTTGAATATTGTCACCTGCCTATTCTTTGTAAGAGACAAGACACATATGTGCCTTTCAGATATATGTATCTTCATATACTCCTTCGTAAATCATTTATGTATTATACGCATGTATACATTCGCTCAGAAAATATAGATTACGTCTATAACGTCTGTTTTCTTTTATATATTCATAAATGCATGTACTTCTGTATGAAATATACGTTGTGGTATGTATTCTTTGTAAATGTAACTCAGGTAGTTTCTCTTTGGAATATGTCGACCCCATCACAAACTTATTGAGGCTTCATCTACCCCTAATCACATACTCGGTAAATAATAACAATTACACATATGTAAACTAAATCAGCAAAATTGAACAAGTGTAGAGCAAAACTAGCAAATATAAAATTCCTTTTATTTGAAGTTTACATCCTTAATGAGATGGATGGGCCGAAAGATAATCATTAGGTCATAGTTTTCATCTTATTACATAAAGAACAGAAATTTGCACTGGTTTTTCTTTTGTATCATATACGAATGACTATTGAAACTTTTAAAAGTAAAATTTTTGTACACCTAGAAATTTATCGACCCCTCTGTCTACCTCTAGTCATTAATCGACCCCATCTGCACAGTTCCATCGACCCCTAGGGGTCTATAACGGCCACTTTGGGAACCACTACTCTGCAGTATTGGTTGCTTCAAAAGCTTCAGTTACTTGGTGTATCAAGGTTCGATACTCGCTGTGCAGCTCATGGCGAGTGCCTGTCATATTTCTGTACACATCCCCACCTTTAGAAAGGAATACTTTTACCAAATAATCATTTCTAGTTTGGGACGAAGTGTGCATACAACGGCGTGTAAGCTTACGATTATATTTGTCTGTAAATCTATAAGTCATTCATGAACGTACTCATACAAAATGCATTCGAGGTTTCATTAACCCCCGGAGCATGTTACCACGACCCTTGAACACGACGTCACGACCCTTTGGTACTATATGGTGGCCTTTTGACCTGAAGGATCAGGATAAAGTTCAGGTCAACATGCTCAAAGGCCCGTTTGTTCATGAGGGTCGTGAGTCGTGCTCAAGAGTCATACTTACGCGCTCAAAGAATGAACCAGATTTTCCATTGTTCTGTGATTCTTGGATAGGACTGATAACGACTAAATCTCCTGTTAGTTTTCAACTCTTCCAAAAGTCCAACTCAGTATTTCTTATATTAAAGAAACAGTAGAACACATCGGCAAAATCTACAAGTCCCTACACTTTCAATATGCTAATGGCATGTAAATGATTTTCGACGTCAGGAAGATATTCTACCAAAAAAATATATCAGATTCAAACGGTCTTTCCAGTCAATCAAGCCATGATTTTAATGACATAAAAACAAAAAACCCACAAATCATAAATGTAACAGATCCTAAATTTATTCACGGCACATCATTTGTCTTATATATCTTTTTTCCCCAAGACGATCAAAATCCCACTAGACATGTCGTCGATGCGATCCGAGACACTGACGGATTACGAAGCCCAGGATGGTAGACAAAAAAAAAAAACAGCGCTGCCTTTCTCCTACCACGTGGTTGGATCTTCTTTATGGATCACTGGACGGACAAGTCTGAGAGATGGATAGCCATCCATCCATCCAGCCAGCCAGCCTTAAAACACCTTCCAGAATTCCAGAATCCTAAGAGGTGACTTTTCCCTCCTTCTTTCCACGAAAATTTTGCTGGAAATGGGCAATGTTAAAAGCTGAAAATAAAAGATTAAAGTATTATGTGGTATTGGGACGGGTGGAGTCCGATCTTTTATACAGTACATTGAACTCAAATGGTGGGGAAACGGAAGAAGCTGCTAGGTCATCAGAACCCGGGATCAGAAGTGAACGCTTGGGAATCAAGACGAGGGGTCACGAGTGAACGCCGAGTAATGTGAAGATAACGCGAGAAGCTTGATGATAAGAACAGGGAACAGACATGTGAAGTTGATAGATGAGAAGGAAAGGAAGAGAAAAGCAGAAAGAGACAAATTGGAAAAAAGACAAAGAAACGGACAGACAGAGAGGCGAAGAGACAGACAAGGAAAAAGACAGTCAGAAAGATAGAGCAGGGAGAGAGAGAGAGAGAGAGAGAGAGAGAGAGAGAGAGAGAGAGAGAGAGAGAGAGAGAGAGAGAGAGAG
>JAYMFT010097570.1:0-13852 GCA_038088735.1 Panulirus argus | reverse complement strand
ATATATATATATATATATATATATATAGTCACTTTCACTTGCCTCATCGTGTGCTGAACGGATAATCATATTCTTATCATTGTCATATTGGTATAAAGTTCTTCGTCATCGCTTGCATAAACCTAACAACGATCATGTACACCAGTCATGTTCACTGTGTTTTTTGCGATCACTGTCGTCTTCATCACTTTTCCTCACTGTCAGCTACAGTAATAAAGATTTAATCTCGCAACCATAGGTGTTGTATTAGTTAATTTTAGTCTACTGCTGTTGATAGGAACTGTACTGCCGCTTATCAGTTCAAAGAGATATACGATGGCAAGTTCTCACGCATGTACGGATGCGTGCTGCACGCACACACGAAAACACTTAACTCGTCTGTCTGTTTGTTTGTGTGGAGAAGGATAGTTCCTTGTACTCCTTCAATTTTTGGACGCTTCGACGAAAAGTACTTTACTGTATAGGTTCATAATAGGCTATCATCTGCCCTCTAAGAGAGAGAGAAAGAGAGAGAGACAGACAGAGACAGAGAGAGGAGTTCGTGAGTGAGAAACTATATTACCATCAAGAAATAATACAACTGACCTCGCTGCGCCCGGCTTACTGTCCAACTTTAAATAAATGTCTTACAACTCAGTTCATGGCGGCCATAGTTGTCAGCCACTTCTCTCTGCTTCTTTAGACACACTGTTTGGAATTCAGACGAGAGGTCATAGGGGCGGTGAGATGAGGGGGGAGGGGGTTATAAAGTATGTAGATCATGTGGGTCAAGACGAGTGCCAAAGGGGAAGAATCTGGGACAGGGAGTAACAAGGTCTCCGGATTGTCGGGGTGCTCTTACGCTAGCTAGTAACTGTGGTGTTTTCTCATGCTAGCTTCGCTATGGGAGGGGGTTAGTCCCTCATGGTGAAGGTTTGATCTAGCATGCCTGCGGCCGTTGTTTCAGCGATGGGTCTATACCAGCTTTTTTTTTTTTTTTTTTTTTTTTTTTTTTTTTTTTTTGCGTGTTTACGGAGAAGTGAGTAAAGATGATTTACCTGCAGACTGGTACCAAGACTCAGTTGTGGATATGGAGGTCAAGTTCATATCCAGTTGTAGGATTTTGTAAGGCATCTGGTTGCATTTCAGACACCAGTTCTCTGGAGGCTAAGCAGACGACACAGAGGCTGCAGCGGCGGCGGCAGCTTAGCCTAGTAACGAGAACCGGTATAACCTACTCTACCAGAGAGGGTTTACCCCTGTTCGCTCCCACTGGAAGTCGGTGCCTTTACGGGGGTTGTTTAAGGTTTTCTCAAAAAGGAGACTTCAACATTTCGTTACTTACCCTGACTGAGTCTGCCGCTGCTGAGAGTTGATTAAGAATTATGAAAGTACGTTTATATCGTGAGATTAAACACATGGTAAGAAGGAAGGCAAAAAAGATTATTTTGAGCATCTGTGGTTCATCCAAAATTACACTGAAGGCTAAGAATTCCAAGGACGCATGAAGAAAACTCATACCCTCTGGTTTGACGGCTGAAGCTGCTGGTAATGTTTCAGATAAGCTGCCAGCAGCATCTGACGCAGGCGTGATGACTTTGCGTCTGGAAGAGTTAAAAGAGAGACCTTGTGACTCCACAACCTTATCACAACAGCGATGTGGGCAGACAGGGACTTTGTAATGCCTGCCAAGGTGCCCTCATGCAAGAGCCAAAAATCCAGATCTTGTTTGTTAAACCTCCTGGGAAGCGGGTAGGCTGCGTAATCAGGAAGAGAGAGATCCGCGCAATATTATACACCATCTTTATCTAACATTTAAGACTACCGACCACACGTTTCGGATTGAGCTTAATCCATTATCAATGTGTTACAGTAATTGTACAAGGCTCATTTGGAGCTTAAAAGTAATTACAATAAACTACAAAAATAGACGAAATTAATGACTAAACGAGCCAATAACCTAAGTCAAAAATTAATCCTCTAGCCATGTGTAATCAAGTGAGGAGAAATATACAAGTTTGCGGAATGTGAGAGACAAATCACACGAGTGGCATCATGTGACTCACACTCACGGCCACCACCGGGCAGAGGTATGGCTGACCACCTGACCTCTACCGCTCTGTCGCACCTGATCTGGGATGAAAATTTGGGGGCCAGGCGCAACAGAACGGGTGTGGGGGCTTATGCTGTGTGGCAAATGCGTCATGGATAGCCAGCCAGTCAGTTCTCAAGGAGAGCAGGGCACACAAAACCTCTCTCCGTAGCGTCCTTCTTCGCAAGGATTAGTTATGATATCAGTGAAAGTGACGCCTAGGCTACGGCGCTATGTGCATTGGCTCCGTTAAAACCCCATCTAAGTGACCTGACAGGATCCCGTTTGACTCCACGACTAACTCATCATATTGTAGTGTCATCTGCAAAGATGACTAACACCTTCTGCATGTCATCAGGTACCGAACATCTGAATCTCTGCTCGTACAGGTTGCTCCTCGAAGATATATAGCAACGTGGAGGTAAGCACACACACACAGGAGGGATGGACCTGATCTCTGGCCTCTACTCGATGATGATGAATGGCCAGTGCTATGCAAGACCCGGGAAAACAGAGGGTGAACCAAGCGGTTCTCCTGCAGAAGGCTTTCGTAACGCGGTAATGGAGACCTGCCTGCAGGTTAGTTCCACTCACCCACTTCCTCCCTCCTCCTCCTCCTCATAATTGATCCATCACGGGGTTGATGAGGACGGAGCCGCAGGAGGACAAGGAGCAAGTATAGTTACGTCTCAAATCTGGCTACGATATGTATATATAGTCATTTCCCTATTAGGGGCGATCATAGCCTAGCTGTAACGCTCCCGCCTGCCAACGCTAAAGTCTCGGGTTCGATCCTGGATGTTCCAGGTTTGCATGTCATATGGTAGTGCACGTTCATATGCACTGTTACGTATATGTGTGTGTGTGTGTATGTGTGTGTATCAGAAGTGGAGACGACTACGAGAAAGGGTAGGCCAATATGGAGATGAAAGGAAAGATTGAAAAAGATTTTGAGCGATCGGGGCCTGAACATGCAGGAGGGTGAAAGGCGTGCAACTGATAGAGTGAACTGGACTCAACCAGGGCAGGTGAAGCAGGCGGGGTAAAACATGAAAAAGTCTGGGGCCTGGTTGTGGTTAGGGAGCTGTGGTTTTGGTGCATTGCACACGACAGCTAGAGAAGACTGTGAGGAAATGTGGCCTTTCTTACATTTCTTTAATAATGGTATCACTGTTATTGCAATCATTAATTGTATTATCTTTACTATCACAATAAAGAAGCGACCATGAAATTCTAATAAAGCACATGATGCCTTATCTGGAATCATAATGTTTCGTTCCCTTATTGAGCATTTTTCAATAGCCACTGAACCGGTAATTTCCCATATCCCGTTCAGGTGCTGTGTATACTTACGGCAAGAAGGAGAAAAGGTTACCCGCCGTAACCAACAGCTGCGCAGTTATCACTCCTATGTTCGTTTACATGAAGCTCATTCTCTGATGATTCTTAGGAGGGTGGGCTTCGCCCTTGTACCCTGAGGTACACCCATAAAAGTATGGGTGGTCAGGGGCGTTCCCGCTGTCGCTATCCCCACAATTATCGCCCTTGTCTGCGTCGCTTAGGTAACTCCTTGTCACTTCCAGGCAATATAGCGCCCCCACCTCTTATCGTGAGACAACAGACCTTATGGCGTCGTGTAATTACATCATAAATGGCCCGTTCGTAGAGTATTCTAGGACTCTATATTCCTTCTAGGACCATTTTCTCTATATTCCTTCTAGGACCATTTTCTCAATATGTCTTCTAGGACCATTTTCTCTATATTCCTTCTAGGACAATTTTCTTTATATTCCTTCTAGGACCATTTTCTCTATATTCCTTCTAGGACCATTTTCTCTATATTCCTTCTAGGACCATTTTCTCTATATTCCTTCTAAGACCGTTGTCTCTATATTCCTCCTAAGACCATTTTCTCAGTATGCCTTCTAGGACCATTTTCTCCATATTCCTTCTAGGACCATTTTCTCAATATGCCTTCTAGACCATTTTTCCATATTCCTTCTAGGACCATTTTCTCTATATTCCCTCTAGGACCATTTTCTCTTTATTCCCTCTGGGACCATTTTCTCTATATTCTGACGAACTCATAAACGAACCCCTGGAACAATTGTGCGTGTCTTATCGCATTATAGAGACTAAGCTTTGTATACCTTATCACTCACCCTCCTGGCCATTTATATTACTCAGTACGGCGGTCTTGAATTAATAATGACATTTAACAAGCCAGTGGCCATTCAGTGCCCCACATATTCCATTAATGGCTTGAAGTACTATGTCATGAAGGTTGACAGGTCGTCCAGAGGTCGATTTGGTCCGGCGTTCGGCTAATGTAAAGTTCGGTAATCAGGTGTACTAGTGCGAAGGATCAGTAGTCCAAAGTTTGCTTTTCGAAGTTGGTTCGCTGGTCCGAAACTGCAATTTCAACGATAAAGTATAAAAAAGTTTAAGCTAAGTTAGGCACTGGAGATTAAGTATCTGAAAATCACAAGGTTGCTTTAGGGTTTCTCTCTCTCTCTCTCTCTCTCTCTCTCTCTCTCTCTCTCTAAGGCTCACTGTAAAAGCTTTAGACTGGCGAACCTTTGAACTAGTGAAGCACAAGACCTGTGGAACTTTGAACTTACTACCTATCGACTCAGCCAACCCCTAGGACGAGTGAGCCTCTGCTGGGACTTGAGAGAATATTCTCGGACAAAATCGTTTGAGATGGTACGTATCTTTCCAAACTGGGCCGAAGTAAAGAGAGAAAACTTCAGGATTCGGGTCAGTGGGCTAGTTTATACCTGATCCACATGAATGCGATACCAGGGAAGGATCGAAGCGTGCGTGAATATGTCCGCAAATCATGCTAAGCATATCGGAGTAGTGAGGTATACTTGGCTAATACCACAACAGCCCAAAAGGAGACCTGGACAGGTTCCAGTACTGTTCATATGTTTAGTGAATAGAATTCGATCTCACCAACCGTAAAACTGATGAAGATGATGATGAACATTGGAACCAGACATAACTATGATTACCACCAAGTGCTCCAAGGTTCTCTGTAATTATCGTAAATTTGCGATGGATAATGAGGCACCCGGCACAATATGTAAGTAGATGTTGCGGTAATATAAAGACCATACATGCGATGAGAGCATTTATGGTCGTAAAAAGGTGTTCAGTTTTCGTTTTTGTCTTCGACTTAGGCGTGCAACTTGACATTGTCGGCTTGAAAGACCCCGTGAGTAGATAAGGCCTAAAGCCAAAACGACCAACAACAAATGATATTACTCTTTGTTTTCATGTTTTTTGGTATGTATACGATATTTACATCTATTCACGCGACGTTCTCGTGTTACGGAGACGATTCACTAGTGCTGTGTATTGGTACGACTAGCCTAAGATGGCTTTCCATTTTGGAAACAAATACTTCTTCGTCATTGGCCGAGATTTTCCTACAAGCTCTAGACCATGAGCTATGATTGGCTCAAAGTTTTTTTCTTTTTCTCATCCTCTCAACCTACATTTCTCTTGTGGGCGATGATTGGTTGTCGACATCACACCCACAAAAACAACTCACTTTTTGTGCGTGTACGTGGAGAAGGCTATACTTGTGATCATTATTTTGCGGAAATTTGCGTCCTGAATCGAAACATGTGCAATTTCAGCGTTGGAGCGGCTGTCGCACGGACGAGAATATAGACAATCGTTGTTTACGCGTTGGAAATGATTGACTGTTCCAACCCTACTTACAAAAGCCTTTGTGAGAGACCTTACCATAACAGGATGGCAACAGCTCGAACGAAGCCTAGGTTTTGACACGGATACTTGAAAGTACTGGCTAGTTAAGTGTGAGTGATGCGAACACTGATACTGATGAGGAAGAAGTATAATTTTTCATGAGAAAGTTTACAGTGAGTATGTCGATGGGGACGAAATAAATAACATTATGAGCCTTGCTTTTTTAAGCGAGGCTACTGAAAATTGGAGGATGAGGAAACCTTTTTTAGCCGTGTTTCATTTCATTTATGTAGTATGACTGTCCCATCTACTAGCAATTGATGTTTATGACTTTGCTTCTTCACAGTCAACTAAAATAGATGTATGGTTAAATATCTATTCGTCACACCTAAGTCAATAAGAAAATTTTCGAGTTAGCTTTCGATCTCTTAGTAATTAACATTATATATATATATATATATATATATATATATATATATATCCTAAGCCAGGTTACCCATTTTATCGACCAGCCCCAAGGGAAGGCTGAACTCCTGGATTAAATGCAGACCGGCTAACTGAAACCAGGATTCGAACTTGTGCGGACTCGACCCCGGGCTGTCCCTTGAATGCTTCATGGTCAGTAGCTCTAACTGCCACAAAACGGAGGTCCATAATAACGTGGTGTTTTCAGTTTCACACACAGTCGTGCTGGCATCACCCTCACGGGGTGGGTAATATAGCACTGTCATTGAGTCGTCTGTCCCACAGAAGAGCGCATTTGCACCCACGACCTGCCGCACTGGGAATGTACAAAAGGCGAGACTTCATAAAGAAGTTTAGCAGAGATAACTCTCTCGTTTGAGTTAGAAATAACGCCGACTTCATTCGTCAGGCACCACTTGGGAGAGAGAGAGAGAGATCGAAGCTAGATCGCGTTTAATTCGACTGCTTCAGAATTCTGAGCCAGCTGGCCTCAGATGGCGCCAGTGTTTACGTAAGGTAAAAAAGCAACTTCTTGGTGTGTGGCAGCGGGTGACACGCCAGACCGAGGCTGTGGGGTATAATCATCACAATACTCTCAATTTTAAGAATGAATCTCTCTCTCTCTCACTCTCTCCCTCTCTCTCTCTCTCTCTCTCACTCTCCCTCTCTCTCTCTCTCTCTCTCTCTCTCTCTCTCTCTCTCTCCCTCTCTCTCTCTCTCTCTCTCTCTCATTTCCCCACGTTCGTATAACAAATACAGTAGCTTTGCAAGACTAAAGTGTTGGTCACCCTATAACCAACCTGGGAGTGTTTTTACACTGGACAAGAAAGAGACCCATGAGACAGCATGTCTCTTGACATACAAGATACGTACATAATGTATCGTGACATACAGATGAAAACTGGTCAAAAGTACTTCGGCAGTCTGCAAGTGTTGACACCTAGCGTGTGTCATTCGCTTGTTGTCATCATGGGAATGCAAAAAGACGTTGCACAGTATTCGGTCTGGCAGCCCGAGTAAATGATCACTAGGCGGAGTTTTGCTGAGAACTTATAGCTTGCGTATTGATTTACATAACGCTGAGGAACATTGTGAGAGATTACGGTAAAAAAAGTAATTTTCTCAAGGTCGCAGAGAGAGAGAGAGAGAGCTGTTCGATAGTTATGTTATAGGGTCCGGGTAAACTTTCGTCCAATCAGATGGGCTAATGGGAGATCACTATAGCACGTAAAGTGAAGATCTACTTATACCAACTTACAATGACGTAGTGACGGACGGCAGATACGTACGTTGCTGATGTGGCCTGGAGTCAAGTGTGTGTGTGTGTGTGTGTGGCGGGGCCCCAGTGGAGGTGAGGTGTTGCCTTGCCGTAGGAGCCAAGTGGTTACATGACGCGTCCACAAGTTGCGGTTGCTGCGGGCGAGGCTACTCTGTGACTCTGGGTTGACCGCCTTAGTCTTGCTCTCACTTTGTTCTGTTTCGTTCAAAGATCTTTCTTAATCCATCTGAATCTACGAAGCAGTTCAGTGATAGCATGGGTGGTAGGAACTTTGGCTGAGGGTGGATGATGGAGGCATTGTAAATATAGAGCACACAATGGGTACAATGCATCGACCGAGGAAGGAGGTAACAGGCCCTTGGTCAGGTCTTTCTCCCTCAGACTCACGCAGAAATATGCGATCTGGTCAGTCCCGTGAGCGTCTTTAAACTTCGACCATTTGTGGCTGAGGAGCCATAATGCTTCCACAAGACCAGGGTCTTTATTCATAGGGATCGTCCAGCCTGTCACTCCCCTTCAAGTATGGGGGACTTCTGCAACAGTTGTTCGAGGACCACCTTGATTGCCCTCGATTTAGGAGGTTTGCTCGGGTTTTTGTGCCTTTTTTTATGAGGGAATGTTCTGGCAACATATGCTCAGCTTCCATATGGTTGTCTTCTCATGTTTCCCGCTTCATGATGTTAGTGATAAGGGTATTCTAGAGGGTGATGAAGTCGAGAAAGATGCTTTTGTCAACGCTTATTACCAATGGCAGAGTCGTCATCGTGCTTCCAGTGAGTGAGTTCATCCATCAGGGCATCAGTTATAAAGACGAGGAAGTACAAAGGCCGCGTCTTTGCACGCTGTGAGATGCCACAATCGAGGAGATGGAAGGTGGAAATGGCCCCTCGGAAGCGTACAGTCTGACGGCGCCCACTGGGGAGACACATCGATGATGGAACACAAGGATTTTGGCCAGCCCAAGCGGGTAGAAGTCAATGTAGAGTCTCACAAGCAAGTCAGCGTGGGTGCAGTGGAGCGGTTTTCTCTGCTGTGTAGCCGTTTGATGATATCAAATTCGTGTACTGATTCATTCGTTGGGAGTTGCATGTAGACTGCAAGGCAAATGATATCAAGGAAGGCAAGCCTCTGGTAGATAGTGGCAAAGTAAGTGTTTATTATCTGAGTTGCTTTAAGATTGAAGTGATTAGGTCAAGGGATGGAGGGGCCTGTTTGTGCAAACTACTCCTCTTTTCCAGTATCCTTGCACTGCTGGCAGTCAGCGTCTGTGACTGACGCGCGCCGTCTCATGTGCTGTTAATCACTGTTCACTTCCATAACTCCTTCCAGTCGTCTGCTTACTTCGAGCAGATCACAAATAGCACCTTGTTTTGCTACCATAGGAAGTGTTTTCTTGATGCGTCAGAAGTAGTTGGGAGAAAACGAAGTGTCAAAGGACGAACTCGAAGCTGCTGCAGAGGGGCGACGACTTGGGCCAGATACGTGCTGTTCCTGTCGAGGGTGTGGACGTTGTCCTCGTGTGATGGATCGGCTAAGAAAACTCTTCGATGTTAAAGTTTATGTCAGGGCTTTAACTCCACTACCTCTTCTAATGGGATCCCAAGACGAGTTCTAAGATGATCAAAAGTTTGGTTTCAAGATCACATTCTTGCTGCCTTATCATAACAGTATGGGCGAAGAGGTATTGGACCAATGGCTTCATTTGGATTTGGCAGACTCACGTCAGCGGGTGACTGTGTCGGCAGAATAACTGTGAGAGAGGTGGAAGGGGGCCATGTCGTGATTCGTGGTCGGCAAGAGCCACTGACCACAGTCACAAAGCACACACCTTCGAGGCTGCTCTGCGCTCCTGCTTGTGGAAAACGGCAACACATTTCGCATGACTGTGTTGTTGTTAGACCAGTTGTCGTTTGCAGTGGGAGTAATGTGTAAAGTGTTGTAGAACTGACACTAAACAACACATGTTATCGACAGTAGCGGGTGCAAGGAAGAGGCGACGTTAAGCCATCAGTTGTCACCCTTGTTCGCTGACCACAACAACTCTCTCACTAGCCATCTTACGTTGTCATCACTGAGACACTTCACTTGGCATCAAAGCAGGCAACGTAATGGTTAAGGTCAGGGGCACCAGAGCCGTGGTCTTCAAAAGGTGTCTAGGTTATAGTGACCCAAGAGAGTTGGTCTTCAGACTTATCTAGGTCACGATGACCTGAGAACAGGGTCTTCAGGTGTGGCCAGGTCACGATGACCTAAGAACAGGGTCTTCATGTGTGGCCAGGTCACGATGACCCGAAGAACGGTGGCCTCCATTCTTGCGACGTGAGGAGCGTGGACGTCAAACACGTCTGTGTCGCAAGGGCTGCGGCCTTCAGCCGTCTCCGTGTCGCAAGGACGGTAGCCTTGAGCCAGCGTCTAGATTCCGAGCATGGTATCCTTCTACTGTTCCTAGAACACTGTGACTAGAGCCCAGTGGTGTCATCCGTGCTCTTGGACAACAAGACCTAAGGAGAGTGGCTCCAGACCTGCCTGACTCCCTATGATGCAAAAGACAGTACAGTGGCTGTCTCTCCCCTCCCCTCCCCTAGCAGACGTGTGTGTACGTAGGTCAGGGTGATACGAGGAACCGTGTGTGTCCCCCCCAAGAGCCTTACCTATGCCCCTATCCTACCTACGCGACAGTGGCATGCAAAAATCCTGGCGCCCGCCCCACACAAGTGAATGATGGCGGCTGAGATGATCATTCACGTCTTATACCAGAGGGGCTACGAGCTCCATTCTGCCAATTGTAGTCACTTGTGTTACAATCTTTTAGTTGAATCTGATCACCCCTGATGGAACTCAATGTGGAACGATTTCACGACACAATTGTCGGATCGAAACCCATTTCACCCGATTATTTCACCACGATGCAGGTGGAAAACTCATCCTCGATTCTAACACCCGATAGACCCCTTCAGTGTTATGAGGGAGTCGCTGCGTCAGTGGTACTCCAGAACCACGTTACATGTGAAAGAATTATCCGCATTTTTTTTAGATTCAGCAACCCGTCGTTCGCGTAAAAGAGGCACATGAATCCGTTCATAGCTCGTCCAGGTCCCAGATGTGTACGTTATAGGGTAATAACGGCGTTAACAGAGGCAAGGTCAAGGACATTATGGCCTGCATTGTACGACAAGGCAAAAAAAAAAAAGTGGTTTCGATCAGGGCTCCCACGAGCCAGGTAGAGCCAGACATGATGATGTGTTGTGTTTCTCAACAGCGGACGACGTAGCAAGGGGAAATGCAAGCTGCAGTCAAGGCCATCTTGGATGACAGACGAAGGTAATAGGTACAATTGGAAAAACAAAAGCAAAAATTATTGAAATGGGTTCCTCAGGTGTGCTTGTAGACCAGACAGCGGCTTCGTAATAGCTAATACGTGTCTAGTACCATTAGAATCGGCACAATTGCTGGTTTGTCATGTGAGGTAATACGCAGTTTCGTAACCTCTCACGTTCATCTCCCAGACACTGTATTGTGTTTGGTGCATTCGGTGTTGTCCAGAATATTCAGTGAGTCTTGATTACAGAGATTACCTATTTTTTTACCCAGTGTGATATTAATAACCTTTCAAGATGACCATCATTTTATCAGTACGAGTTGGTGTGACATAAGCAGAGCTCCCCTGAAAGTGAATTTTCACGAGTCGTAAATACAAAACAAGATATTGTTTTCGGTGGGAAATGAGTCTTTTGTTAACTGATATTTGTCCTCACTGATGCATTTTGCCGGAGATGGTGCTCATGACTGCTCTTACGTTACCAAATGATGTCGTTTTTAAAGAGATTAAAACGAAGCCTTCCAAGTGTCCCTCCGATAAACTCTAGAAATACTGGTTCCTCAAGGTCTGCCTTCATCATGAGACCGAATCTAATGCCACAAGACGTCTCATTTGTCGAGTATTTGCGGTCGAATCTCAGAGTGTTCAGAAGGAATTAGAACTAAATTTTCATCACACGAGGACCTAGTTCTAAGAGGTGGATTGTTCTCTGCTCTGGAGCCTCAACAGTGTCTTTTGAAACGCATGATCATAGTATAGCAGTGATCACTGCTTGGCTTGTAGTACACTGTTATACGCATGTACTCAACGTCTGGGTAAATTTCTTATGTCTAGGATAACGGTACATTTTGTTAAGGTCGGGTTATTCATTTAGTGATCGAGGTCATATTCCCTAGTGCTGGTCCCACATTGTTAGGGGGTCATGTTCCCTGGTATTGACCTCACAGTGTGGTACACAAATCAGTGTCCTGGCCACACTGTTTGATTCTAGACACGTAACTGTGTGTGGTAGTCATGTTCCCCTCCACTGGGATAACGATTCCCACCGCTATATCCGGTAGCGTACGAAGGATTCCGGGACCAGATTATTCCTCTTTCAACCCTGGGTGAGCCTGCTAGCACGATACCGTAGTGACTGTGATATAGGGGGTCTCGGGCAAATCGAAACTGACTCCCAAACCTTATTCATTCTTTTAACAGTTAATTGATAAACTGCAGTCTTTGGCTAGGTAACTGTACTCTGGCTTCCCCACAGAAATTTCACGAACGTTTTTGCTGGTAGTCATTTACATCCAGTGACCCGGACGGTACAGACCTCGGGAACACTAAGATAAGGAACTCTAAGGATATCTTCTAACATGTTACGTATGGCTGTAGCAGATACTTCGTTATGCATTACTATAGATTCAAAAAATAACATATATGTCTACAAATGAATACAAAGGAATTCAAACAGCAACAAACCACTGGGATCTTTCGAGGCTGTTTGTGGAAGCGAAATGTGTCAGAAATTCACGGATTAGCGTGATAAAAGTTTGTAGGCATAGAGATATTCAAAGAAAATAATCTACAAATTGTCATTTTGACTATTGAGGCGCAAATAATGAAAGTCGTGGACTTGAAGCGAAGTATTTCTCAAGTCTATTCTTAAATGTATCTATAGAACTGCTTTCAACCACTCTGACCTGCAAATCGTTCCATCTGTTAACAATCCTGTTGAAGAAAAAGTCCTTCGCTTCACTCGAGGTAAAACGTTTGCCCACGAGTTTGTATCCATCACTACGAGTAAAATCAGACGAATCAAATCTTAAGTAATGGTAGTACCACCCTGGGCGGCTGCTGAGTGGTGGTATGAGAAAGTTAGATTGCTATTGAAAGAGGAAAGAGAGGAGTCTGGGCGTTACCTTTAGGGAAGGAAAGCTAGTGTAAGGGAGAGTGAATGGATCCAGGTGAAGGTGGGTGTGCGTCAAGGGTGTGTCATGTCACCATGGCTGTTTAACCTGTTTATGGATGAGAATGTAAATGCGAAGGTTTTTGATTAGGGATCGAGTCCGCAGTCTTTTGGGAACGGAGTTGTCTAGGAGAGAAGTCAGTTGTTATCAGCAGATGACAAGGCTCTAGAGGCAGACTCGAGTGAGAAACCGTTACCAACGAAGTACGGTGTTTTAGATACCTAGAAGTGGACATGGCGGCGGATGGAGCTAAGACATCATAGGGTGGGTAAGGGGAGTGTGTCGATTGAGAGGCCACTGTCTGTGAGACCAAAGATGGGTATCTTTGATGGTACGTATGTTAGTTTCAACGGTGCTGTATGAATGCGAGGCGTGGGCCCTAGATGGTAAGGAAGAGGATGAATATGTTGGAAATTAAATGCTTGAGACCAATATGCCGTGTGAGGAGGGTTGCTCGAGTAAGAAATGAGAGGATAAGAAGAAAAGAAGAGTTTGGTTCAGAGAGCTGGAGAGGATGTGCTTTTATGGTATGGACATATGGAGAGGATGATTGAGAAGAGACAGCTTAAGAGGGTATACGTGTCAGAAGTGGAGGGAAAACGGAGCAAGGAGAGACTGAGAATGAGATGGAAGGATGGAGTGAAAGATTTTTTGAGCTATAAGGGGTAAGGTGAGTGTTCGAACTAGAGAGGTATAAGTTTGTTGAGTGTACCTGGTAAGCTGTATTGGAGAGTGAAGGCGTGCATAGAATAGAAAGAACTGGAACGATGTGATATACATGGGGCGACGTGCTGTCAATGGACTGAAGCAGAGTTTATGAAGCGGTCAGGAAAACCCACAGAGAAGTTTGTGGGACTTGACTGAGGACTCTGGTTTCGGTGCATTATACACGGCGGCTGAAGTGTGGATGTGAGCAAATGAGACTGTTCTGCGTCTGTTCCTTGTTGTTCTTCGTCTGTTTCTTGTATGAAAAAAAAAAAAAAAAAATATATATATATATATATATATATATATATATATATATATATATATATATATTTTTTTTT
>JAYMFT010097559.1:0-13853 GCA_038088735.1 Panulirus argus | reverse complement strand
TATATATATATATATATATATATAAAGAGAAAGAGAGAGAGAGAGAGAGAGAGAGATAATATATATATGGGGCTATTACAGTTATCATATCAGGTCTGCACTGGAGGGGGTTGTAACATGTCCATCAGCTGATGAGGGGATAAGCCGGACTGTATCAGGTGACAGGTGACGGCTTGTACCGCGGTGATGGCCAGCGTGGTGTCGCCGTCGCTGCCGTTGCGTGAGCCGTCATCATTTGCAACGCGATTAACACCTCGCCAAGATCTACCCATTTGAACCCTTCCCTCCCTTCCCTCCCCCTCTCTCTTCCCTCCTCCCTCCGCGGCAAAGTTTCTGCAGATAATCTCTTTTACAGGATCCACACCAGCCGCTCGATCTGCTCCCTGTGCGCGAACTGGCCATTAGCAGCGTTATGGCCTCCTACGGCCATCAATCAGAAGGTAAACAACGGACGACAGAAAAAGAAAACCTCACTCCTCCTCCTCCTCCTCCTCCTACAGGCAGGTTATGGCTGAAGTGTCCCCGCCGGGGTTGTGGCCCCCAACGGAAGGACGGACGTAAGTACGGACGTTAAGTACGGACGGTCTGGTGGATAATTACCGGTGTAATAATCCATCACCAGGGCTGTCGAGGTCCATCCTCCCTGCCGGCGCGCACCTCCTCCAGTCCGCTGACGAAGGCGGCGTCGCGAAACAAGGTAATAGGTACTCAAGAGTCTACACTCCTCCTCTGCAAACAACTCGGGCAAGCATGTCACAACAATACTCACTCCAGTGGCAACGAGAACGCGGGTAGTAACAGCATAATCAGACACAGTTGTGGATCATAACGCGTCAATCAAGATTATAGCACAGTGCAATAACAGGAGATGGCATCGCTTACTACGTTACGATATCAGACACAATTATGGTACGAAGTTTAATTACGGAACAAACAATAGATTCTGACACTAACAGGTAAAGGTGTAGAATTCAAATTATGGAACATAACGAAATCATGACACCTGTATGGGATACTAGAGGATCGCGGCATCACTTTAGTTCACGGAATTATAAAACTCATGACCGGATTATGGTACACCGGAAGATACTTAACGCAATTCCAGTCTTATTTTCGCGTTTTTGACCGTGAAATTAATCTATTAACTTCAGGATTTCGCGAGATTTGGGTTTGATCGTAAAATAACAACAGAAAAAGATGAAGACACAGAAGTGTATCATATATACGATAATACAACAATCCTAGATTACAGTCCAACATCAGAGGATAACAGTACGACATTATGATACAATCCCAAGCTACGGTACAACCACAGATTATACAACGGTATTACCAAGCTACGGTACAGCCGCAGATTACACCACGGAACCAAGTTACGGTACAGCCATAGATTACACCACGGAACCAAGCTACGGTACAGCCGTAGATTACACCATGGTACCAAGCTACGGTACAGCTGCAGATTACACCACGGAACCAAGCTACGGTACAGCCGCAGATTACAGCACGGAACCAAGCCACGGTACAACCACAGATTACTACACAGTACCATTCACAAAGGGTGGGACGCCAGGACACATCACCAAATGAACATTACGGACCATCCTCAGACTACGGAACAAGAAAGGATTACAATAAGACCTCAGGAAATAAATCCCCTTATAAATCCCCCCAAACCCAATCCCCAATCCCAACATCAAAGCTCTGACAATACCAATCCCCAATCCCAACATCAAAAGCTCTGACGATATCAACACAGAGCCAAGACTTGTTTATCGTATCTCGGGCTGTTGACCTGAGAGAGAGAGAGAGAGAGAGAGAGAGAGAGAGAATTGGTCACGAGAAGGAAGACATGACAGGTGGCTGACCTGCTCTGCTCCCCTCCTGAACGGGGCGGTCGATGCCCGGCCAATAGCCACCAGCCCGGCTCATATAATAACTCACGGGATAGTCATTTTCTCGAGCCGGAATCTGATTCGCAAATACGATGGGCCGCCTTCCTTCTTCCCTGTTCAGCAAACGACGGAGTTGCGTGACGCGGGGAGCTTTAATTATGAGAAGTTTGTCTGCCTCTCTATAAATCTATACGTTATAGCCATCCATTAGTCTATGGAGTTATCTATATGCCTATACATGTCTCCCCGTCCGCTTATATGTCTATAGCTCCATATCTATCTTTGTGAGGCTCTTTAAAATCAATTAGTCAGTTGACATACCCGTCTACCACTCTATCTTTCTATCTACCTACCTGTCAATTGATCTATAAACACACATACATTTCTTTTTTCCTAACTCATTCATCTATTCACCTCTTATTCCACTTACTTTAAAACTGCCGTTCCCGGTCTGTAAACCCTTAACAGTGTCTCCTCCACTTAGGAAACTGGCAGACTTGCTGTAAGTGAGTTTTTCTCTCCCGTAGAACACAACTAGCGAACTTCAAACTCCTTGTCAGAGTCTGACGAACGCTTCGACGGACGCCAAATCCTACGTGTGTACATGAGCACAGTAGAAAATGTAACTAAAGTACTTTTTGTACCTCGAGAAAGCCTTCGACGAGATGGGGCCAAACGAAATACTAGCGAGTTTCATGCCAAATAGTTTAACTTGATACATGTGTATCCTATCTATAAATCTTATGAGCGTCAGTACAGTCATAAAAATTCTGGTCTTTTTCTTTTTTCAAAGAGGTGAGAGCGTGCTCCATTTATGTCAACAGCACTGGACGTGCATTTCACAAATACGACATGCAACAGCAATGCAGATAACAATGAGGAAAGCTTTTCACTCGTGTAACAGGGCACTGCGACAGTGCAATGCGTGTAACAAGGCATTGCGACAGTGCAATACGTGTCCTAGATACGACGATGAGGACATACACACCAGTTGATGCATAAAAAAGATTTTTTTCCGAAATAATTCGACCTTGCAATAAAGTTCACCCGAGAGAGGAGGAGGAGGAGAAGTACCGCACTGGCTGAACACCTCCGTCCACTTTGCCCCTTCCAAACGACGATCTTTTATAGCGTAGGATGAACTCATTTTTCTTCCTCGTGAGACGCCGCTGCTCCTCCTCCGGAGCGGAGGTGCTGCATCATCCCCCTCCAACCGCTCGCTTTTAACTAATAGTCTCATACTCCAGCCTGAAACACCTCCATTACCGAGGCTGGTCAAACTGATTATTATCATTACCAAATGGCTATTCATCCTTGAGGGTTGTTTGGTTGTCAGAGAGGTCGTGGGGTAATAAAGATGTGAGGTGTCATGCCTTAAAGCACCGTTGCTATATGAGGGAGTGCATGGGAAAACGCGATTCACACAAAGACACGGGGGTAAGTTAACAGCTGAGAAATGCACACCGACGGAAAAGTCTTATCGGTAAATATATATATATATATCGGTAAGAGAGGGGTCATAGCGGAAGGATTTGGAAACGCATTAACGAAGCCAACTACGTAAAATGTTACGGGCAAACAAAGAAGACACGGAGGGAAGGAGAGAAAGAGAGAGAGAGAGACAAGAGGCAAGGTTCAGTTATAGCGTTAAATGTAAAATCTTCAAATACCACCTAAAACAAACCTCTGTACCATGGGGAATGGGACCTGGTCCAGTGTCATGGAACACCGTCTCCATCAGCGATCGAACTCCTTCTACCTAAAGACATCCTGTAACTGTGCTAAGGGACGATACCCAACTTCCACAGACCATAGGGATAGTCTCCGGACACTACTGTGTGGGCATTGTCAGCAGCCGGTGCACACCAGGGTACTGAGACAACGCTAAAAAAAGTATAAAAACGCCTGTACGAAGAAAGACCTGTCGGTCACAGGTGCTACTGTGCACCTCTGCTGTTGTCAGAATCCCTAAAGATAAGCCGCAAGTAGGGAGAGATACCATAAATACCCTAATTAAATCCCTCCTTCATCGAATACGAACTTAACACAGCTTGGGGAAGGTTCGGTCGTGGGACACACACACGCCAAACTTCATCCTTAACGGCTTCAGCCACCGTTCTCGTATTTCAGCGGATGACAGATTTCCTGGATGCAGAGAGACTCATGACATTCTCCAAAGGTCAAGTTGGCTCAGAATACTCGTCCTTGTCCTTGAAGTTCATCGCTAACATCCCCCTCTCAACACAAGAAACCAGTGAAAGAAAACAACATAAGAAGGACGATAATCTAAATCATCAAGGGTACGTAACATGATTTTTTCATCAGTCTTCTTATACGCTCGAGAACTAAATTGTTCTTCAACTGCAACCCATGATTATCCTCGAATAACATTGCAGAACACAAGATCGGTGCTGGACAAGTGAGCGTCTCGGTGGAAGTCCTGGGGTGAGGGAACACTCTCAACCAAAACGACATGTCTCGCCGCCACCATCTCGGGGTCTTCAGTGCAACACGCATGTACGAGGGGATCGACGGGGCCCAGGAGGCGATGGCGGAGTGGTTCGGCTGGCGCCGGTATCGCGAGTTTCGTCAAACACAGGCCTGATATGAGAAGCAACTCTTGTCTTTAAAAGGTAAACTGAGAGAGAGAGAGAGAGAGAGAGAGAGAGAGAGAGAGAGAGAGAGAGAGAGAGAGAGAGACTATGAAGCCAAGAGGGCAACAAAAGACAAGAGTCAGTCCAACCTGGCGGTGTCTCGCATATGCACTGCCCGACAAAACCACATATTTGTCTTCTCACCTCCGCTCTGTCATTTCGCTCCATCAGAATCACTCCGTGTAACTTCTCGAGGATCACGACAAAGGGACACCTCTTGGGCGCCACTATCGCGGCTATGGGGACGGAGACGTACGTGTGTATGTATGTACGTAGTTTAAAGTCCCCGGCAGGGCATAACTCGAGGTAGCCCTGGGGTTCACCGAAGGATCCATCACAGTGACGCGTTGTATCACACCTTCCACTCTCGATGCTGTGGCCAGTGGATATCCAGACCCTCAGGTAACGTTGTCCTACGAGAGTTTAACATGCCACCACCGGGGTGTAATTTCTACCCCACAACACACACGTACACAGTTCTCGCCTCTGGTGGGGCAGAGAGACGTGGCGGAACGTTTTTTTTGTTTTGCCTTCGAGGGCACAGTTTCTTGTGGATCACCGTCAATTTGCTTTGGAGTGTTTGTGTTCTGCTCAAGTGGCGGCGGCGGAGGTGAGGAGGAGGGAGGGAGGGAGGGAGGGAGCAGCAGCAGGAGGCCAGTGGCATGCCTGCCTGCGCCCCTCTCTCTCTCTCTCACCACCTCCTCACCTCCGACCGGAGCGGACCCACTGCTTTACCCTAAAGCTAGAATATGCCACACACACACAAAAAAAAGAAGACTTCGTTGCTCGTGACATTATCTCAATGTGCCTTAAATATAGGCAGTGTTTGATGACGTCGCCATTAACTCAAATAGAAGCATTATTTGATGGGAAATTTATAACATCCTGAGAAAAATGACTGGGGCATTACGGAAACGTGATTTGTATCTCGGGAGAGGCGATAAATCCGCCGTTATTATATGTTATCGCTGAATTAGAATCGCACTTATCGACTCTGATCATGACACTGCAACATAAGGAAATTCAATACCCGCGGAGGAGTGAATGGGGGTGAGCACGCGGGGGTATATAATAACTCCGCCGCTCAGATGGCTGGCTACTCTCTCAATCTCACGTGACCGGCGGCAATGGCAACTGCCACCGTCTGTCCGTCCGTCTAACTGTGTCTGTCGGATGAACAGTGTGTGACAGGTGGGGTGCCGTCTGCCGTGGCGTGGTTATGACGGAGGGGACGACGCGGTAGACAGGGGGTGGTTAATTAAGGAGACCTCGTCCCGTAAGCGTAATGTTGACGGGGAGGAGACAATATGGTTGGCGGGTGACGCGGGAGTCTTAGGTGGACATGTTATGACGGTGCGAGTGGGCGTGGTCTGCGTCGTAAGGTGGACACGGGAGTGTCTGGTGGGCATGGTCTGACCTCATGACGACAAGTAGGTCAAGGCGGGAGGGTCAGCTTCGCCATGACGCGTAGGGCCTTGTAAGGAGTAAACAAAATACGCGGGAGACGTCCAAATCTTGTCTCAATGAACTCTCCAGTGGATTACAATATTCACAGCCTAACACTAGACAGACGTGTCTGTTCGTCTGTACACAAGTTGCTTGTTTTCCATGCCTTCATTTGTCTTATAACAGTACTTTAAAGCATCACTGTGTCAGTAAGGTACGGATACTATAGTACAGGCAATTGCTACACGCGGACAAGTTGTATCGCAAAAGATTTCACGTTCCTCTCGCTATCAAGATAGGTAAGAAGACTTAAAGAATACAGAGTAAATGAGTTAGCTTCCGTAACTTGGTGAT
Source organism: Panulirus argus (assembly GCA_038088735.1). Classification (NCBI taxonomy): domain Eukaryota; kingdom Metazoa; phylum Arthropoda; class Malacostraca; order Decapoda; family Palinuridae; genus Panulirus; species Panulirus argus. Next base: position 7,504 of record JAYMFT010097559.1, on the reverse strand, counting down.
TCCTTGTCAGTCTCATATCAACTCTGTATCTCAGGGTGAGGACAAGCCTTGGCTCTATTCATAGGTCTCCTGTTAAGTTTGGTCTCGTTTATAGATTTGGCCTGTGGCTAATATATTAAATTGTCACGAGAGCTAGGAGTCATCCAATGGCATCTCGAGTATACATACACATGCATATATAAACACACGCACTGCTTAAATATACACCCAAAAGGCGCACGCAGCGATGAGGACATACCATTCGACATAATCACACACTTCCTTGGTACGCTCTCTGGGAAAATTCGGATCAGGCGAGAGAGAGAAAGAGGTAGCAACGTCCATCACTAACACGGGATCCCTTCTATTTACAGTTTTCGTCATTTCCAGCTGACCCGTGGCCACGCCCCCGCCGTCGGAGGACACGTAATGAGTTTCCTGTTGGGAGAAATTGCTAATATCTTGTGACATTTCCTTTTAAAAGTAATGATAGCCCTGGAGCAGCAGCAGCTTGGGACATGAGCTCATAACGCCAGGGTTCTCCCTCCCCACAGAGCCTGTGGGAGTGTGCCAGACGTGCTAAGCTTACACCCCTCTCGCCAGGGAGCTGGTGTGCAGAGCAGAGGTCACTCCGGGAGAAGGGGGAGCACTCCTCCTCCTACTTACTGAGATTAGCGGCGAAAGACCATCATCGTCTTTTGCCGCCCGCCGCCGCCGCTGCTCCTGATGAAGATTACCCACCCACCCTCCTTACAACCCTCCTCCTCCTCCTCCCTCTTCTGAATTTCTCCTTTGATATGTAATTATTTGTCCATCACTTTTTATTCGCACCCAGAGATTAATATAAATCGCGAGGGGGGGAGGGAGGGACGGTGGGGCGAAAATCTCGGGGGTCCGGCTCGGCATGTGGGACGTAGCGTTGCAATGGCGACTGGAGTCCCTCCTGTCCGCAAGGGTGTTTGGTAATTTCCCGTTATTATGCCAGGCACCTGTATCCTCCTCCGCCTGCGTGAATCATCAGTATTGCGGAAATGTGTCAAAACATGAGAGTTGGGGGGGCTGGTGACTCACACAGCCAGCCGCACCTGTGTTGTGAGGTAACGCTGTGTTGTGAGGCGAGCATTGTACTCTGAGGAGGCGGTTTTTGTGAGTCATGCTTTATTGTGAGGGAGAGCTGTGCTGGAGCGCGGCGCTGGACTGTGCTGTGAGGCGGTGCTGTGTTGTGAGGCTCTGTTGTGCTGTACCTCAGTGTTGTAAGGAACTGGAGTGTTATAGAGTGGTGTTATGTCTTCATGCAGAGTTATGGCGAAGTGATATCTTGCAACAAACTGTTTCAGGTGGTATTATGAGGTGTGAGGCAGTTGAATGAGACGGTGTAGTCCTAGAAAGTTAAGCTGTCCTAGAAGGCAGTGTGTGAGGTCGTCTTGCCATAGAAAGCGGTGTTGTGAGGTCGTGTAGTACTAGAAGGCAGTGCTATGAGGCCCTATTGTCCTAGCAGGTAGTGCTATGAGGCCCTATTGTCCTAGCAGGTAGTGCTATGAGGCCCTATTGTCCTAGAAGGTAGTGCTATGAGGCCCTATTGTCCTAGCAGGTAGTGCTATGAGACCCTACTGTCCTAGCAGGTAGTGCTATGAGGCCCTATTGTCCTAGTAGGTAGCGCTCTGAGGCCCTATTATCCTTGCAGGTAGTGCTATGAGGCCCTATTGTCCTAGCAGGTAGTGCTACGAGGCCCTATTGTCCTAGCAGGTAGTGCTACGAGGCCCTATTATCCTTGCAGGTAGAGCTATGACTCAGGCCCTATTGTCCTAGCAGGCAGTATTGTGAGGAGGAGTTATCCACAGAGATTGCGTTATGATCCTGTGTTGTCCTAGCAGGCTGGGTTGTGAGAAGGTGCTATGTTTCGAGGCAATGTTGTTTTGAAAGGTATTGTTGTAATGCGTGACAGCTCTGTGAAACAATGCCGTGTTGTGAGACAGCTCTGTCAGGTAATGCTGCGTTGAGACGTTATTGTGATAACACTGCTCCGTTATGGGACAGTAATGAGACAATGCTGTGTTATCAAGCAGTACTGAGAGAATGCTGTGCTATGAGGCAGTACAGAGACCATGTTGTGTCCTGAGGCAGTATACTGAGGCAACGCCTCGTTATGAGACAAGAGAGACAATGCTGTGAGACAATTCTTTATGGCAAAGTTATGTAGCATAACCGAGAGGTAATTCTAGGGTGGCGTTGATTGGTTCTGCTCTCTGCTTTTATCATTTTTCCGGTCATGAGAGTATCATCCCATCACTCTAGTCATTATCCCATCAATAAACGACACAACACTCAGTGAAACTGGGTTTACGGGGAAAAAAAATATGACTTTGCAAGCAAGACCGTCACAGTAAACTGATCAGTTCACAACTGTGGGGAGGGGAGGAGGAGGATGAGGAAGAGGAGGGAGAGGCCAGAGCGCCGTCAATCATATGGCGGCAAATGAGGTCTCGCCGTCCAGGAAATGGCAGTGAAAATGGTCGTGTGAATTGCGACTTTAAAAAAAGAAAATGCGATAACTCGAATCCAGATAAGAAAGATCTTCTTTTCTTTCAGATACTTCACAAAATGCAACGTTATGGTCTGCCTGTACCCAGAGTGCGTATGGACTATGTCTCTGGGTGTGGCGAGTCCTTTCCAGTCATGCTGGACTATCTGGACCCGGCGTGTGCAACCAGCACATCTAATAACGCCTGGTCAGAAGCCAGCGCTAACCATAAGTACAGGAGACTCCTGTCGCTGGTTTGGAACAGTTGTGACATCACTTAAGCACACGATATAACCCCCCCAGAATTCTTATAGGCGAGTTAGAACACCACACTGAGCTTCCATACACTGAGAGCATTTCTCTCTCATGATCTGATTCGAGACAGTTCCACAAGACGAATCACTTACAGAGACTGCATACGTTCTTCAGCGAAACATTAAGACGAGGCACTTCTGGAGTGTGGCAGGGGCTGTCATGTTACCCGGAGGGATAATAGGATAATGAGATCGATGGCGACTTTATCGACAGCGAGGACTTGGTAAAAAGACCCCCCGCCATGCTACGTCGAAGCTTCCAGGAAAAGGCTTTCGAGAAATGAACTACTCTATTAGCAACAGCAGCAGGAGTATAGCCGATAAGGAGCTGCGTGGTCTCCACACCACAAACACCCTCGCCTGACAACGTGAGCTAATCTTGATATCCTTAAGGCGGTCAGCTTGAGCGTCCTCCTTTGTGCTGACGAACTAGATGCTACAACGAAGGGTGTCAGTGAGCGTCGGAAGTGACGGCTGTAATCCCCTCGTAAGTGACGACCTTAGGAGCAAGAAGAGAACGACCCCTAACGCTCTTTGTCCAATACCCACAACCCAGGACCTGAATTTGCTCCGGGTCATGTAACTGCTCACCTGTTGAATGTGGCTCTCATTAAAGAGAAAGAGAGAGAGAGAGACAGACGACGGGGGGTACGGACGGGAAGGCCTTTTTGCGGGTTCGAATCTAATAACAGAGAAGAGTTTTGGAGATGATGTTGTCTTGTGATTCAATTGTTTTATTGAAGGCGATTAAAACGTTTATCCTGCCATTAAATCACCTACGTATTCCTGGTTCTTTGACTTAACTTCCTCACTTTGTTGGTGGGTATTTCTACGCACGTCTGCCTTCATAAACTTCTCAGAGATATAAAAGGGTGATCCTGGGACAAGCTGAACCCTAGCCACGCAGAGCATCGACCTCCGTCTGCCACCTAAGTCATGCACCCAGCGTCCAGACAGATCCATACCTGGTGTTACGATATTACGGATTAATCACTATCGGGTTCGCCTACGCCACCAGCGGGGAACGAAACTGGCACAGCGTCCGGATCGCAGAATCTAATATTGAACCATTTTTTTTTTCGCATGATTAACTTTCTGGAGAGTCGTCCAGGTTGTTTAAAGTAGTGCATATTACTGCCTTAATGATACACTCCGGGAATGATCCTTGACAGGCATGATTAAGGTCTCAATGGGTTCATTCAGATTCCTGAGCGCTTCAGACCATAGCATTAATAGTATAGTGTGCAATATTCCTCCTTCTCCATGACTCTATCTGCGGAAGGTCAGTCACAAAAGAGTCTCTTACACAGAACAAATCAATATCGCTTACCTTTATGCTCCGGCTGGTGAGGAGGAGGAGGAGGAGGAGGAAGAGGAGGAAATGCAGGCTCCTCCTCCTCGAGACCACGGTGACTCGAAGTGTTCCTCCTGCCCCTCATGACCGCCCGCCCGTCACGCTCCGCCTAAAGGGGCAAAAGAGATTGCTGAAACGATCGCCCTGACACCACTCACCTACACCACACCTACGGAGCCATACACACCTCAGTGAAGTGTCCCTCTTCCCTTAAACACGCGACATGCTACGGGAACCACACGCCTTCATGAAGCGTTCCATAATCTAATGAACCACCTGCCACATTTCACCTGGCTATCCACACACACACACACACACACACACCATAATGAAGCGTTATCCTCATAGCCTTGCCTCCTACACTTCACCTACCTCCCTCCCCTAGGCCACCCGCCACACTTCACCTGGGGAACCGCACACCTTAATGAAGTGTGCTCCAGGTCACGTGACGTCATAAGCTGCCTAATGACACGGTACGCCTGAGTCATGGGTGTGGGGGAGAGTCTTAATTACTCCTTAATTACCCACTCAGACGTGTCAGGTGCTTTAGTAATCAATACCTTGGCCAGTATGCGCTGAGGGTAGAGGGAAGTCTGTTTATTCTGGGATCTGCTGGTAAACATGACTTAAAACGCTAACAGGAGAAATCCCTATTTCCTTACTCTTAACAGACCACCGGGACACAAAACCCCATTTCTCTACTGTTAACAGATCGTCGGGACACGTAAATCCTATTTCTCTACCGTTAACGGACCGTCGGGACACAAAGACCCCATTTCTCTACCGTTAACGGACCTTCGGGACACAAAACCTTCACTATCGGCTCCCACGACTGTATTTGTGGAATCCATTGTTGCCTCTGTACATGTTGCCTTCTCGTACCAGTGACTTCACAACTTACATAATGAATTTGATTTTTTCTTTTTTTTTGCTTTGAGTGCAATATTGCTAAACGCGTCTATTCTACATCACGGGCAAATGCGTAACTTGGGCGGCATTCTTGAGAAAAGAGAATATTCGCACTTTTCTCGCCCTCACGATACGCCCAGATATCAGTCTGCAATCAATGCATGAAATATTCACTCGAACAGCGAGATGGTGAGAGCGAGTGGTGCCCCCTTCCGACACTACTACGGTCTGCTCAGCGGGTCCAGCCAGGCGACGGGAGTTGGGAACTGGCCCAGGTGGTTTCCACTTCCAGCCGCCAGGAAAGGAAACCATCAACATACGGGGTTCCCGCGCGTTTATTCATCACGTCGCTAACCGAGTGATCCTGGACGTACGACGTGATGTATTTCTAAGTAGAATTTAATTATAGGTGTAGCAGCCCTTCGTTATTTTTTTTTTGTGTGTGTGTGTCGCTTCCTTAGCGAAGACGCGAGGGGTGAGGTTAGTTGGGATGGGGGAGGACAGGCAAGTGAGGGTAGGTGGTCGTGGTTACTGCTAGGGTAAACGACATCCAATGATGTCGGGGCCGATCTCCTCCTACGAGAATATAACTCCACACACACACACACACACACACACACACCGTCAACACCAGAATTACCCAAATCAGTTTTCTCTCCCAATTCTTTTTCTCCATCATCAACGAGTTCCTTTGTGTGATGATTATTATCCTTCCAGGGTTTACAGAATGGGTTGAGGTAATGAGTGAATTCGCTTTTGATACGTAGTTCGAAAACAATTAGGATTTCATAAGATATTCAGGGATGTTAGGATACTTCCCACTCCTGCCACCAGAGTGCTGTGCGGGTCGTCTTTCAGGTGTGGTTACCTTGTGGGTGTGCGATGTATTTCTTTATTAAAGTGATAACAAAAGAACATTTACGATTATACAGCTAGGTTTCAGAGACATTTTGGAGGCTTGCTCAACTAAAGTGGTCGAAAGACTTTTTTATTTTTCTCGTATTCGTATTCAGAGAAGGAAGGAATAATGTCAAGCGTTAAAGGAATTGATCTCATTTTATTTTTTTATGACATGAGATCCAGTCACGGTCAGAGGTTCTCCTCGAAGCTGGGTCACTGTATCATCGCTACTCTCTCCCTGTTCCTCTCTGTCTCCCAGTACCTCTCTGTCTCTCTGAGCCTCTCTGTCTCCCTGTACCTCTCTGTCTCCCTGTTCCTCCCTGTCTCCCTGTTCCTCTCTGTCTCCCTGTTCCTCCCTGTCTCCCTGTTCCTCTCTGTCTCCCTGTTCCTCTCTGTCACCCTATTCCTCTCTGTTTCCCTGTACCTCTCTGTCTCCCTGTGCCTCTCTGTCTCCCTGTTCCTCTCTGTCTCCCTGTTCCTCTCTGTCTCTCTGTACCTCTCTGTCTCCATGTACCTCTCTGTCTCCCTGTTCCTCCCTGTCTCCCAGTACCTCTTCCTCCCCTCCCCTCGCAGGAGGTAGGTACCCCCTCAGGCAGCATGTAACTGATCACTCTGGCTCACTGGATAATTAATGGCCTATGCTTTAACCCTGAGAGCACGAAGGTACGACTTTAAGAGCACTCTGAACGACCCATCGAGTCCAAACGGCTTGGTTCTCGAGGAGGAAGACCCCGAAGAAACATCGAGTGCAATACCGGGACTTTGTAAACCCGACTCCATTAAGGGGTCGTACGATCGTACTCAAGAGGTCAAGTGCATTAGTTCCTTATGGGTTGCTCATCTCCCAACAACCCACCCACCCACCCACACACACACACACACTCCCATGCTCTCCCGAGAGCCTTAGGGCTTGCCGTAATCCCAGGTAATTTCTTCATCAAAATCCCGAAGATAATGGCTTGCTTCCTGTACTCTGGGGTATTTACTTATACTAAAAAATGATAATTAGCAGCGGATTTGTAAATAACACTGATTATGCCCGCACGGACGGACACACAGACACACAGACACACACACACACACACACACACACACACACACAAACACTCACACACACAAACACACAAATGGAATAGACTAAGAGTAAAATTTAAAGAAAAGGCAAAGGCTTTAAGGACATTTAAGGGAATGTCAGCTTGCATTTATACTATATAAATTTTTTGCTGACGTCCGAAAATTTCTGTGTTTATTAACACAGGCAGCTTCTGCCAAGCCCTACGGTAAGGTTCCGAATGACGGTATGTGCCCTGCGGTGGAAAGTGGAATGAGTAAGCGAGAAATAGGAAAAATACATTATCACAAGTGATCAAGACCTCTCCTCAAAAAGAGAGAGAGACAGAAAGACAGATAGATAGATAGAAAGAAAGACAGATAGATAGATAGATAGATAATAGAGTGAGAGAGAGAGAGAGAGAGAGAGAGAGAGAGAGAGAGAGAGAGAGAGAGAGAGAGAGAGAGAGAGAGAGA
>JAYMFT010097548.1:0-13853 GCA_038088735.1 Panulirus argus | reverse complement strand
CAATCTTTTTATTACCACACATCTCTCTTACCATTACATTGCTTACTCGATCAAACCACCTCACACCACATACTGTCCTCAAACATCTCATTTCCAACACGTCCACCCTCCTCCATACAACCCTATCCATAGCCCATGCCCTGCAACTATACAATATTGTTGAAACTACTATTCCTTCAAACATGCCCATTTTTGCTCTCCGAGTTAACGTTTTCTCTTTCCAGACATTCTTCATCACTCCCAGAACCTTTGCCCCCTCCCCTTCCTCCAATTTTTCTTCATTCAAACTCACATCCCATCTAAATTGTCCCTCAACTCTGCTCTTATTCACATTTACTTTCAACTTTCTCCTTTCACATACTTTTCCAAACTCAGTCATAAACTTCTGCAGTTTCTCACTCGAATCAGCCACCAGTGCTGTATCACTGGCGAAAAACAACTGACTCAATTCCCAAGCTCTATCATCCCCAACAGACTGCATACTCGCCCCTCTCTCCAAAGCTCAAGCATTTACCTCCCTAATCACCCCATCTATAAACAAATTACACAACCATGGAGACACCACACACCCCTGCCACAGACCGACTTTGACTGGGAACCAACCATTCTCCTCTTTTCCTAATCGTACATATGTCTTACATCCTTGATAAAAACTTCTCACTGCTTCAAGCAGCTTACCTCCCACACCATATACTCTTAAGACCTTCCACAAAGCATTTCTATCAACCCTATCATATGCCTTTTCCAGATCCATAAATACTACATACAAATCCATCTGTTTTTCGTAGTAATTCTCACATACATTCTTCAAAGCAAACACCTGATCAACACATCCTCTACCAATTCTAAAACCACACTGCTTCTCCCCAATCTGATGCTATGTACATGTCTGCACCCTTTCAATCAATACCCTCTCATACAGTTTTCTAGGAATACTCCACAAACTTATACCTCTGTAGTTTGAACACTCACCTTTATCTCATTTGCCTTTGTACAATGGCACTATACAAGCATTCTGCCAATCCTCAGGCACTTTATCATGATCCATAAATACTCTGAATATTCTTACCAACCAATCGACATCATAGTCACCCTCTTTCTTAATAAATTCATTTGCAATACCATCCAATCCCGCTGCCTTGCCAGATTTCATCTTCTGCAAGGCTTTCACCACCTCTTCTTTCTCTACCAAACCACTACTCTCCCTGACTCTCTCACTTCACACACAACCCCGACCGATGTTCCCATTTGTTCTCTTGTCTTACGCACGCTATTCACCTCCTTCCAAAACATCTTTTTACTCTCCCTAAAGTTTAATAATACTCTCTCACACCAACTCTCATTTGCTCTCTTTTCAACCCTTGCACCTTCCTCTTGACCTCCTGCCACTTTCTTTAATACATCTCCCAGTCATTTGCACTCCTTCCTTAAAAGTATCATCCAAAAGCCTCTCCTTTCTTTTTCACTAACAACTTTACTTCTTCATTCCACCACTCACCACCTTTCCTAATCTGCCCACCTCCCACCTTTCTTATGCCACACGCATCTCTTGCACATACCATCACTGCTTCTCTACATACATCCCAATCCTCACCCGCTCCCCTCACTTCATTTGTTCTCACCTCTTGCCATTCTATACTCCAATACCTTTGCATTTAACCTCCTTCACCCATAAACAAAACAGCCATGGTAACATCATACATCCCTAACATAGATCCATCTTTACCTGGCACCACTCATCCTCCTTTCTACCTACCTGCACACATGCATTACACTCTTGATAAAACCTTCTCACTGCTGCTTGTATTCTTGTAGTTTTCCTCCCACACCATATATTTGTAAGACCTTCCATAATGCATCTCTACCAACCCCAACATATCCTTTCTGCTAATCCATAAAAACTACACATAAATCTTTCTGTTTCTCTACAAAATTCTCAAACACATTCTTTAAAGCAAACACCTGATCCACACATACTCTACTACAACTGAAACTACATTGTTCCTCCCTAGTCTCATGCTCTATACATGTCTTAGCCTTCTCAATCACCACTCTCCCATACAATGTACCAACTTATATCACCTTTGTTTCCCCTTCCTATACACAAAGGCACTATATATGCATTCTGCCAATTCTCAGGCACCTCACCATGATTCATTCATAGAGCAAAAATCCTACCAAACCAATGAAGACAATCACCCCCTTTCTCAAGAAATTTGCCTGCTACAACATCCACTCTACCTTGTCACATTTCATCTTATGCAAGGCTTTAATTTTACCATCTCCTCTCTTCACTAAACCATATTTTATGACTCTCTAACTTTACATACCTCCTTGATCAAAACACCCTATATCTGCCACCCTTCTCAACAAACACATTTAATAGTCCTTCAACATACTCACTCCATCTTCTCCTCACCTTATCACTACCTGTTACCACTTACCCATTAGCAGCCTTCATAAAATTCACCAATTCGTTCTCTTGCTTTCTCCCACTATCAACCTCCTTTCAAACATCTTATTCTCCCTGGAGTTTACCGATTCTCACTCATCCGAACTCTCATTTGCCCCCTTTTCAACAAATTGCTCTGTATGAATTTCCAGGTGATTAAAATGAATAAAAAAGTTACATTACGTTCATAAGCATATGAGGTTGGTAAGGTCCCAGCCTAAATGAATATCAAACCGAGGTAGCTAATATACTATCTGCCTTGCATTTCTCATAAGCAGCATATACATAAGTTATATTTCCATTTTCAAGAACTATCTTTCCTGAATTAATATTCTTTTCAACCACAAGAAGAATTTTTTCATTAGCGTGCAGTAATTAAGAAATACCTTTACTGTCCCGTGTATGGATTTTGCCTTGCTATCATTCCACATCTAAAGGGCATTTTCCATGATGTATATGATATGGAATCTTCAAAATTTCACCATTAAAAGTCTTCTCAGCTTGTATGATCTCCAAAATATTTGCACAGATAATAAACACTACCAATGAACAACTTTCAAAACTTAGTTTTTTACCCATAACTTACAGGAGATAAAAATGCTGCCCTATAAGTACAAGGAAAGCACCCACTTGGTCCATTAGTTGAATCTACAATTAGTTGAAGTTAACTAATTTCACTGTTAATAATTCAATAATAAGATAAAACCATATTCATTATGTGTACATAACACAACAAAAAATTCAGATCTAAGCTGAAGTCCCTACAAGCCACAACAGTGTGTTTCAATGAAAGCTGCACTTAACTGGGAAAACATTCCTTAATAAAGTTTACCTAATTTCATGTGCTGGAAATAATTTAATTTTCATACAGAAGGTAGGGTAATTTCCAATACTCTCTTGGATCTTGTGTACCATGACATTAAACAAATAAAGACAAGTTAGGCAGCAAAAAATTAGTTAATTGCATGAATAACGAGGGTTGACACAGGTTAAACCATATTAATGGCTAAAAGCAAATTATGTCAGGAGATTAAAATCATGCTATTGTTTGCTTTAGCTTTATAAACAATGTAATATTTGAAGCATTTTTTGCTAAACTGTTAAGAGTCATGGCTTTTAACCTTTTCTGGAAAGCAGATTTCTTGTCTCCCACCGAAGGTTGAGGTTACACCATATTTGAAACGCCTGAAAAAGTATCATACGCCATTTAAACAAACCCAGCCATTCAAGCACATCACCACAGACATTTCATATCTGACATACCACTATAGTCTTTAAAACTTTGAGTGCCACCACAATTCTATCTGAGTGTGTACCCAGCGGCCCCAACACATGACCCTTTCTTTAACATAACTTCTTTTGCTTTAAGATCAGTCTTACTCAAACATCATACTATTCAAAATCACTATTCACAGTCTCCTAACATGATTAAATACGGCAGTTGCTGTTTTCAGCCAACTACATAATGTGAATCACATCTAAACTTGTTTGCTCTAACTGTATATTTAGACAGGACTGGGTTGGGTGAGTGCACAGTTATCTCTGGGTAACTGAGTCTTACTGAAAATTCTAGAAGTTAGCTTGATTTAGGGGTGACACCTTGTATTCATACACACCTCTTGCCAGTAAAGGAAGCATGGGATCCTTCAAAGACAGGAGGGAAAATTTGACCTGTAACCGCTGTGAGATTATTCTGTACTGGATGCCTATGACTGTTGCATGAATAGTCCCAATGGGGTTAACTCAAGTAATATGCCTACTGTACATCAAAGCAATTCAGCCATAACTTATCATAAGAATATGAATGACAAATGCTTTGACTATCACTCAACTAACTAAAGTTATCATTTGTTACTAGTTTTACCACCTTAACTTTCAATATCAAGCATTTCAGAAACATATCCACAGTATTTGAGCCTCATATAAACCCGTTTCCAGGCATTTCATGTAACATTTCCACAGTATCCGAGCCTCTTCTTACAGATATATCTTGTGGAACATATTAATGAATAATTCCAATTTGATTAAACACTATAAGTAAAGATACATCATTAACAATAAATATGTGAAATCCTATCAGACTTCAGAATGATCTTACCTATTTGACTGGCATGACTTAATGACATATTTTAGCTTCCTAAGAATGATCTAAGATGAACATAAGGAAAATCAAATTCAATGAGACTGCAACTGTTTATGAACCAATGATGCCATCTAGTCTTTAATGACCAGTTATGTTACAGAAGGTCCTCAATATTAATCTGAAAGGTAAACTTCAAAGAATTTCTACATATTTCTAAACTTCCACCATGTATGTATTTAAGTGCATAATAAAACTAATGTTAATTATCTAAACCCCCTTCTCCACCAATACGAATATTTCATAAGATATGTATGTCAAAAAAAGTAGTAACAACACAATTTTGTTTTTTAACCCGTGCTTTTTGTAATCATCTCATCATTTTTATTTCTGGCATCCAGACATGCCAAAAATTCTCAAAATCTAATCTGATGTTAATGATCTAAACACCCTTCTCCACCACCGAGAAAAATTTATGCAACATGTACATCAAGACAATGAAATGATAACACAAATCTGTGTTTTTTAAACCATTATTCTTTATCTTCATATCTCACATCATTTATATTTCATGGACAGTAAAACACACGTTCTTGCATAATGTTTCAATTTGCTTTCATGCAATGTCACTTCTCTTATCCCAAATGAACAAAAACTTAATTATCATTTAAACTGATCTCAAGTTTCCTGTAAAGCCCAAGATCTTTCTGAACATGACATCCCATTGCATTCTTTTGCTACCCATGTTAACCCTTTCATGTTCCATCTGAATTACTGCTAAAGATTTCTACGGATTGCCATCCTGGGTTTCCTTTCTTATCAATTCACTCATGACCTTTTCATCATCTGCAAACATCTTCAGGTGGAATCTCTGCCCCTCGGCACTGCAATGATGACTCCTACCCACTTCAAGAAGGCTCCTCTAACATGGGTCCTTTGTTTCCAACCACGAAGGTAACATTCTATCCATCGAAGGGGTCTACCCTTTATTCCTCCCTGGTGATCCTGCCTCTTAATCAGCTTCCCATGTCGTACAGCATAAAATGCGTTTTTGGTAGTCCACCCAGGTTTCTATTTTGTCTAAAAGGGAGTTCATTGCCATAGAAATCTACGAGATTCGCCACACATGACCTCCTTCCCTAAAACATTGTTGTCTCACTAGGGTTAAGTTCTTCTTTGCAGGAAATCATTCATTTGCTTTCTCATTATTTTTTCCACTACCTTGCAAACCACAGTCGTCAAGGAGCCGGAGCCTAGTCTGTAATTCAGCGCCTCTTCCCGGCATCCTTTGTTATAGACAGGTATGAAGTTTGCCCTATACCACTCCTGTGACACATCCTTTCTGCCTTTCTTCAGCAAAATTCTAATCAGTATTTCAGAAGGTTTGTCAGGTGTATCTGCACACCCCCTGAGGACATATGGTAAAATACTGTCAGGACTACGAGCCTTTGTATGGGTTACGACCCTTTAGTATTCTGTGTGTCCTTTCTAGGCACCTCGATGCATTCTGAGACCTCCTCCCCATTTCATGAAATTGGTTTTGGGCTGTGGTATCTTCCACTGTGGAAATGCTCTTGAACTTGATATTCAGTTCCACACGCATCTTTACATCATCCTCGATTACTCTTCCCTTGAATCTCTTCGGCTGATTAGCTGTTTCATAATCGACTTTACTCCTTACGTATTTTTAGAAATGCTTTTCCGAATTTCTTTGTTCCTCCTCTTGTGTCCTGCTATATTAGTTGCTTGCTCTGACGTGCGTCCTGTGTTTCCTTCCACAAAGGTAATCCTCTGTCCACTGAAGGTGTGTGTGTGTGTTATTACTTTTTTTTGGTTACTCTTTTTTGGTTACTCTTTGTGTGTTACGGGGAGATTTTATTTTGAATTTTGCCGCAAGAGCGACTAATTTATTGTGCACTCCTAACCATCCTGTGGGCGGTGGCTCAAAATAGGATGGATACAGAGTGCACAAGAGGTCCAGAGGCTGGGCCTCAATAAATGGAATACATTAGAGTAAAAGTGTGAGAAAATTTTTCGGGATGATTGGTTTGTATTGAATTAATCATTCATTAATTTACATGGTAAGTAAACTGTTTACAGAAATTGAACAACAATGACTGCATATTTTTTCAAGGTATGTAACAAGAGGAATATTTACGATAATCAGAGATGAAACACTTTCCTTGCGTGCAAGGCAGAACATTGTTAAGGATAAATTGTTTAACGTACCTAGTATCTTTTACTGATCGGTAAAAATCATTTCTGAACTCACAAATTCTGCAGCAGTCAAGTACACATTATTGCAAGGTGTAGTAGCAGCTTTGCTGGCAAAATTTACATTTAGCGAACAGGGCAGGACAGGTCAGATCGAGGGTACGAAACGTGTTCACGGAGACGGGCTCCCCACTGCCAGTGCTGTTCACACACACACCAGCGAAAAAGTCTCAGTCATGTACCAGAATATTTCATGGTAACGCAAGAGGTATTCGTAAAAAAAAATTCATGGCAACACAACCGTATTGGAGGAAGATAAGGATGTAATTAGTATTTTGGAATCATGGTTAGAATTAAAAATAGAGATTTCCTTGCCAAGTACACGATCCCTGAGCACACTGTTTAACAGTAATAGTGGAAATAAAGTAGGCTGTAGTGTCTTGCGCTTTGTTAAAGCTCATCTTAATCGTGTTCTGAAAAATGCTGTAGCCATTTATATTTGTCGAAATCAAAGATAAGTTCCGTAAGAAAATAACAGTAGGATTTGTTTATAGGTCCCCAACACAGCCACCAGGTAGACGAAAGACTTTATGAAAATATAGCGGAAATTAACTGTGAAAGCGACTCTATGATAGTGAAAGATTTTAACATATGTTGGGAGAATCCCTGTCCAGTAGCTCGGGGCTTAGGTTTTACCGAATTCTGCTTGACAGCGCCCTGATACAATTAGTTGAGAAACCTACTCGCAACGAGAATATATTAGATTTCGATCTAGCTACAAATGAGGATCTCCTTAACTTTGCTGAAGTCGGAGTACAAGTCGTCACAGGCAAAATACTTTTAAGTTAACTTTCAACATTGCCTGTAATGTTGGTCAGCATGAGAGTCACGGTAAAGTACCAGATTTCGGACTTGCAACTTGTCGATATCTTCGCATTGCTCTTGATCAGCAAACGCGGGGTGATATCGTTGATGAAAATGATATGGACGTAGCTTAGGAACATATGTGCCAATACGTAGTAGGCGGTCATTATCCAGTGCAAAGCCAAAATGGTGAAACGATGATATAAAAAAAGTGTTTGTTGTCTAGGGAAGCAGCATATGAGAAACTCGAAGAGACCAAACCCTAATATGACCGGGCAATTTATGTAAATCTGCATAGAGGAACTTAAAGGCTTATGCTTCAAAGTAAACGTCAGCATGAAGTGTACCCATATTGCTGAGAACAGCAAAAGAATCCCTATAGTTTTATGGAAATCTTTAAAGCAAGAGTCATTACCAAGTCAACTGGTCCATTGATAAGGAAAAATTGTGACTTGGTTTAAGCAAATGAAGACGTGCCCCAAATCCAATTCCATTGCAGGTAGATGACAACTTTCTGCAGTATATTGACATGAGATCTGAAAATATGCAATTGACGCTAAATGAAATGAAAGCCAAGAAAGCAGCGGGTCCGGATGCGTTTTATCCGGAGAAAAAAGAATTGAAAGAGACGAAAAATGAGATAGTAACACCCTTGACTTCTCTTTTCAATAAGTCACTCGCTGCGGGAAATGTTCCAGAGGAATGGAAGTTTGTTAATGTAACAACTTTTTTCAGAGTAGGTAATATATCACAGCCCGGTAATCATCGTCCAGTTACCTTAACGTCTACAACTGGCAAGCTTATGGAAACCATCATCGAGATAGGATCGTTAACCATTTAGAGGAACACCACTTAATACACGATTCTCATCATGATTTTCGACGAAATCGCTCATTTATGAAGAATCCACTTGATTTATTTTATGAAATAACCAACATGCCTGATGACAGCAAAGCAGGTGATGTCGTTTAATTATATATTCAAAAAACATTCGACGAAGTTTTATATCAAATGTTCCTAACTTAAGTCACATGGTGCAGATGGGGTTGTACTTCGGTGGTAAGGACATTGGTTAGCCATAAACAAAGAGTTGTGATTACTGGTTAGACGTAACAAGTGGTGTGCCAGTCTTAGGACCGGTTCTCTTTCACATATACGTTAATGATATTGATAATGGACTGCATTGTTATATATCGAAATTATCAGATGATACTAAGATGGTGAATAAATCTGCAACAGAAATTGAAGGTCTTCAGCTTCAAATGGACATAGACAAACTAATGAACTGGGATCACAGTTGGCAAATGAATTTTGATATCGATTAGAGGAAAGTTTTGCAAAAAGGCATCCTATCTGACAAGGGTCGCCGGGGCGCGGGTGTTTAAGGTAGCAAAGGGAACGGAGCCAGTGTATAAGGGTGACCAATCAAGAGGACGCATTCTTGATCGGACGGGAAGCTGGACCTGTGTAAGCACATAGAAAGTGTTGATTGTGGTGGTTCTCTCAGTCTTTGAGGAAGACCTCTGGTCGAAACGTAAAAGATTAGATTACTCCTTTATTCCATTCGTATCTTAGATGCAATACCAAGATGATCGATGATACAGACCCATGTAGCACCACCAAACGTGTACTTTATCATCAACTCCACCAACCTAGCTAACCGGTGCTGTGATGAACGTGACAGAATTACATTAAAATAGTTTTAAAATATCGCAAAAATTGTAAACAACTTGTGGACACGTGATAACTTTTCGCAAAACTGTTTCACTATGATAGAAACAGTTGGGAAAAACACAATAAATATTTACATCAAAAAGTAACATGATAAAAACGTCAGTATGCAGGGCTGACCAAAGCCCAGAGAATGGACAAATTTTAACCTCATTCCACGTGACGCACTGCAGCGGAAGCCCAGCGCATGGTTCCCCTCACAACAATGCGAACGTTTGATGGTACTTTTTTTTCTCTATGATAATTTCATTTTGTGTTGTGATGAAATTCGTCCATATGTGAGTGTGATTAAAATTTTTGCGTTACGAGGAGAAATTTTTACACTCATGTTGCCACGTTTCTTAACCTTGCCTATACGTATCTCGTCTTTACAGCTGCGTATGTATCCAGACGCACAAACACACACCAGTCTAAGCCAGGTACCCATTTCTGGACCTTCCTCGAGGAAAGGATGAACACCTGGGTTGGGTGTTGGTCGATTGCCATGCCCAGCGTCATGGCAGAAGCAGACAGATGCTTGAAGACGGGTGGTAGCAATAGAGTTTGGAAAGTTCTCTTTTTCTATTACTTAGGCGAGGAGATAGGTGGAAGAAAAGCAGTTCCAACTGTGCGAGAGTTACTCCATTCCCATGTAACAGTTACTCATAAGAACGTTTATAATGGCCTGCATGACATCGCCAGGTTTTGGGAAGCAGACTTTGTAATGTTCGTTTAGTGAGGATTCCACAATAGAGAGGAGGATATGGTTGAACTGTAATGCTTTTAAATCTAATTGTGGGAAGCAAAATAAATTTAGAGGTAAATATAGATTATTTTTTAATTATGAAATGTAATCTGGCTGCTGCCTTGTCATTTCGAGATGCTACACGGGTCTGAGATAAGATAAACGTTTGGAGCGAGAAAAATAAGTTTTGGAGTGAAGAAGGGAGTGAGCTGAATTAAGTGGCGCGGAATCATCGGCGTAAGAGTGAATAGGGCGTGAGACTGAAAAAGTCCTTTTATGGGAAGAAGGTCGGAGGGTAGGAGATGGGACATACCCCCACATCCCTAGTTCTTCGCCAATGCCATCGTCATTGCTTCGATGCGACGATGGGAAGGTACAATGCGCTTCGTCTTTGCCGTATCCCTAGTTGCTTTTCTAAAGCTGGCGTCAAAACCCTTAGACCAGCGCTACCAACCTATGCGAGTTTTGTGCGAAGCGGTCTGTTGGCATGCCGCGGGGATAAAAACAAACAATACGCGCCATTATGACAAGGAAAGAGCGAGCCCTACCTCTCACAAAAGCAGCACATAATGCTGCTAAACATGATCAGTAAAAGAGAGATCACAATAAATGATAAGTCTACAGGTCTCGGGATTGCTGAGAAGAAAAAAACATAGGCTGGATTGCAACATCTTTCAACATTTATATGTTTTCAGCAATGTTTTGCCACTTTTGATTTACTTGAAGGAAATCATATATCTTTTACAAAAATGTATGTTTGCTTCATCAAAATAATTTTCTTTATTGGCAATATTTCTTGTGAAAAGGAATAGAATTACTTTCAAGCTCAGTGATATGAAACATGGGATTATTGGAAAAAACAGGAGCATTAATATGTCATATTTTATTTGATAGTCAGCCAAAACCAAAGAAATAACCCCTATAATATACACGCTTGAAATGTTATCACAGCAAAAATGTAATTCTGTCCATGTAAGTACCTGCATTACTCTTGAAGTATGATCTATGAATTAACAAAGTATTTTATATACAGTAAAGCTCAGAAGTGCCTTTCAAAATGCTAGCCCTTCGCATCTGTCTCCTTACAATCCACTTCTACAAGCACTAGAAGACGTAGAGGGTGGTCATCTTCACCTTCAGGCTCTTCAAGAGGTATTCTGTTGTTGATAGCAGTATTATGTAAAACGGCACATGCATTGATAATATTAATTGAATTTGGTAATTTTGTCCTCATTTTTGTTGCTAAAACACTAAACTTCCTCTTCCACAAGCCAAAAGTTCTTTCTACTTTGTTCCTTGCCTTGATATAGGAAATGTCATACCCTCTTTCTTTTTCTATCTTTGGGGAGAAAACTGGAAGAAGAAGGTATGGCTGTCCTCTAAGAGGAAGCCTCTCTATGAACCTGATTCAGGCATATTGCAGAGTCTTGATGATGAAAATATTCTCGAGTCACGTGCACTTCCAGGCCAACCAATAGAAATGTGGCTTCCATCAATGCATCCAATTACACCTGGCATTCCAGCAATGGAGGAGAATTGACTCGGTGTATATTCTTCAATCCCTGATTCTGGAAACTTGATAAACTCAGCTGCAAGGTTAGCAATGGCTTTTGAAGCAGTTCTGAGGAACTTGCACATACTAGGCTGTGACATATCTGAACAGTCTGTCATAGACAGCTGAAGACTGCCAGCTTGGTGGAAATGGAAGACCTGCAAAGATAAATGAAAAGGCTAAAAAAAAAGTACTGTAAAGTATTAGGTTGCACTAAATCAACCACACCTAACATTATCAAAAATTATATAAGGTAAGAAAATCATAATATAGAAATTCTTGTTTATTTGTCATCGTTGCATTCTTCTCACCATTTTTTATCCCTTGATCTGGGTGCTCTATCAACATCATTTTTTTATTTATGTTCATGCAAACAAAAGCAAATCAATGTTGAAAATGATATACTAGCTGAATTCTCTGGTTTGTTCCAAGCTGTCGACTACTACAATAAATTGCCGTCTACTGTATATGATAGATTGGCAACAGTTTCATATAATAATAATAATAATGGTAATAATGATAATAATAATAACAATAATGATAATAATAATGATAATGATAATAATAATAATAATAATAAATAATTGTTACAAATCTATATAACTTTAAAGGAAATGATATATTCTTGCTGCAAGGTAGAAGGAAACTAACGTTTTACGAGTGATTATGCACATTTACCCACGTTACGTTCTCTACAATTTCATACCCTCTCAGAAATATCCAAAATCTTGATATATCTTACAGAGTTTCTGTGATGGAAAGATAGTAATTACATCACGAAAGCTTTGTCTTCCTCTTGCCCTTTTAAAGATATAATGGTGGCTAACTTTGCTCACTATATCAACATAAAGCTCTGAAAACGAATATTGTATGAGAAATATGTTGACACGTAGCCGTAAAATCATATGATGGCTTCATTATTCTTTAAGGAGCAGTTGTTACGCTCAGCAAATGCTCCAAGATGTCGGTGTTGTACTTCTGTCCCTTCAAAGATATATTGGTGGCTAATTTTGCTCAGTATATCTACATACAACTTTAAAAACGATTATTAGATGAGAAATATGTTGACAACCGTAAAATTATATAATGGCTTCAATACTCTTTAAGGAATAGTTGTTACGCGCAGCCAATGTTCCAAGTTGTCGATGTCTCTCGATCGCTGTGTGACAATTACCTTCCTCTAGAATGTAATAAACTAGTTAGTGAACATTACTACGCCATTTATAAGTAGCATATATATTGTTATTCTATATTATATAATATTAAGTAGACTTTAAGAATATTTTTTCGTATAGATAACAATATTTTATCTTTCGCCGTAGGCAGCTCCGCCATACCCCCCCCCCCCCGACGGTTTTAAACAATAGTTCCGGTAATGTCAAAGAAATGCGTAGGGCCAAGGCAGAGCGAAGTCGTCTATAAATACGACCATGCGAAGACAAACGCAAAGGCGAAGGGTTGATGTAAACTAGGGATATGGCCTATAATCCTGAGGGACACCACCAATGATAGCATAAAGAGAGAGCAGTAACTCCATCACTGATTACCACAATGGAATGAAAACAAATAAAAGCCAGAGGAATCAGAGGAAGGAGGCTTAGAGAGCAAAGACTGATGCCGTAATCTGTCAGATGCTTTACAGGCGTCGAAGGCCACAACAAAACATTCACTAAAATCCTCGAGCGAGGACAGCCAAAGATGATTCATACAGGAGATAAGAGTGCCAGTAGACCTATCGCCACGAGAGTCATATTAATGATCCAGTAGAAGGGAATAGGATTCTCGTTGTTTCAGGAAGTGAGATTTAAGGAGTTTCAAAAACTTTGGAGACAGCAGGAGTGAGAACGACGGTGCGCTAGCTGAATAAGCTGCCCCACGGAATGCTTCCACAAAGACGGGAACCATTAGGATTATAGACAACAACAGAGTAAACAAGCAAAGATCGGAGCTAAGTCTGAGGTACACTACCTGTATCAGTTAGCGTTGCTAATTTAAGCAGTAAGTCAACCTTGTGTCGGCTCTTTTTATGTATTGGGTAAAGGGAGGGTCATGGTGACACTTGCACCAACTTTGTTTCTATTGTCTATTTTCAATCTTGCTCATTGTTCTCTGTGTATATGTCTAGCTTGATTCGTCGTTGAATCTCTCATTCTGTAACTGTCATATGAAGATGTGTTAATACACGAAAGCGCTCAGGATCTCGTATTTCCTTTTCCACGTTTTTATTCAGCATATA
>JAYMFT010097537.1:0-13853 GCA_038088735.1 Panulirus argus | reverse complement strand
GGGGGAGGGAGAGGGGGAGGGAGAGAGAGAGAGAGAGAGAGAGAGAGAGAGAGAGAGAGAGAGAGAGAGTTATTCGGATGGAGGAGAGAAGGGAAGGTGGATCTGCAGTGCTATTAAGAGAAATTCTTTTTTAAGGAACATACAGAAGAGAGGAAGGTCAACACACCTACTGTATATAAAGTAGTAATTGACTCACGAGCAGTAGATCAAGATCGATGCTTACCGCTGGTCAAGGCTGAGTGGGGGGTAGAGAGGAAATGCTTCAGCCTCGATAGATCTTGGTCCTCCAAGTCAGTACGAGGTCAATGTAAAGACGAACGAACCATGGGGTTAGGTAAAGGAATGGTTGCTGTGAAAGATGGGATGTACGTCTCCATACCTACATCAGTGTATGTCTGTGTGTGTGTACATGTATGTGTATATGTGTTTACTGTGGACTGACTGCCGCAACCAGGATTCGAACCTATGCGCTCGACCCTGGGCGGCCTGTGAATGCATCACAGTTAGGAACGCTAACCGATACACCACGGGAATCCATATATATATATATATATATATATATATATATATATATATGTGTATATGACATGCCGAAACACTACTAGGAAGTGGAAACACAAGAATCTCGAGCGCTTTCGTTTATTACCACATCTTTATACGAATAGTTACTATAGTTACCGTACGCTAAGTTGGCCCAGAAGCCATGCTTCTCTTCCATAGTTAAGGTAGCCGATTAGTTCACAGACAAAATTCGTGTCGCAATCCATTTATTCACACTAAGTCTGTTCACAGTTTAAAATCAAACGTGTTCTTCTGTATAATAATGTTGAAAACTGAGAACATACAATTTTATATGATTCTAAGGCATTGGCACTTTATGTTTGCAACAAAACAGAGAAATAATGAATAGGTTTCATTCGAAAACGATGTTACCCTTGACTTCGACCGTTTGTGATACATGTTTAACATTTTTAGCATCCTCTCTAAAGTGCTAATGCCTTAAAATCATTTAAATTTGTATGTTCCCAAGTTTTAACATTATTACACGGAAGAACAGGTCTGGTTATAAACTGTGAACACACTTAGGGTGAATAAGTGGACAGCGACACGAACACCGTATATGAACCAATCAGCTACCTTAATTATGGAAGAGGGGCGCGGCTTCTGGGTCAACTCAGGGCACGCTGACTTTAGTCCTCTAAAGGTGTGGTAATACACGAAAGCGCCCAGGACTCTTGTTTCTCTTTTTCCTAACAGTGTTTCTGTATTGACGAAGTCATGCATT
Source organism: Panulirus argus (assembly GCA_038088735.1). Taxonomy (NCBI): domain Eukaryota; kingdom Metazoa; phylum Arthropoda; class Malacostraca; order Decapoda; family Palinuridae; genus Panulirus; species Panulirus argus. The sequence goes on along the minus strand of JAYMFT010097537.1, from coordinate 12,568 downwards.
TGTTGTGGTTTTCTGCATTTATAACATATATGTTAACTGCAGCGAACAGGAGCGCTGATGATTTGAAGAATTTTACGTACTCAAAGCACTTTTGAAAGCTAAAAAGCGAAATATTATTAACGTTGGTTGTGAAAATATCACAAACACGGAAGAGAGGAGTTTACCTGCAATAATTAGCAAAACGAGGATCAAGTTATCCACCATCATCTTGAGAGTAAACGCGACCTAGTCACGGGTCGAGACACGGGTGCGAGGCGGCAAATGTTAGGTGTCCAGGTCTCACCGACCCCAGTACTGCTTCCGAGCCTGGTGACGGTCGTGCACCAACTGAACTCTCTCAAGTCTTCCTGGTAACGAACGGGCTGGTGCAAGCAGAGGCAGGATGGTGGGGCTGTGTGTTGTGGGGGTGGAGACCGGATGGTCTTTATCTGCTTCACTGGGTTGTAATGAACACTGAACAAAAGACCAATTATCTTTATCTTTTTGCAGAAAATGTCTCGTCAAAACTGGACTACCGGGCTCGTCTTACCAGCTTCTTACAAGCACAATATACCTACTCAAACCTTGCTCAACTTTTTCACATAAGCACTTTTGAACTCTCTACCTTCTCATGTCTTTCCTAATAACTATGACTTGGCTCATTTCAAAAGAAAGGTCTTTCACTTTTTCAAAAATTCGTAAATACTTTTCGTCTTTTTTTTCCCCCACTTCATAATTCTCTATATTTCAACTGGGGCCCGACAGCCTTGATGTGGACCTCTGTCTGTGACTGGAGCTTTCAACATAAAAATGATTCTGAATACTCCAGATATGTATGATTTCTTTTTTTAAATGAAAGAAGATAAAATACACAATGAAAACACCAATGGAACGAAGGTTTTCAGGAAGAGGGGAATTTGTGCGCCGTTTCAAGTCGAAAGAATGGAGGTCCTTTATGAGCTTCAAGGCTGAGGTCCTGCATGCAGTATGTGGGAGAATGTTCCCATAGAAGGAGGGATTTATACCAGGTGGACCTCGTAGATATAGGAAGGAGTCGTACAGGGCGTTTTGTACAGGTAGAGTGTTTTCAGGGGGTCGTGTTGTACGGGGAGGGGTCCTATAGGGAGTGTGCTTACGAGAGAACAAAATGATAAGGAGATTAGAGTGTAAGCGGAGTCTTAGAAAGCAAAGGAGGAATGAAAGTGGGGTTAGGCAGGGAGAGACGAGTGATAGGTCGGGGGAGTGAGTGAGTGGTGAGGGACGTCAGTACCAAAGGCTCTGAGATAACCAGGCCTCTTGTGACGTCACACTGCCAGCCCGGTGTGGACAGTGTTTGTTTACATTTTACTTCAGGTGGTCAGGACATCGTGAGGTGCAGTGTGAGAATGCATACTTTCTTATTTGGCTGGGTGTACATACCTACTGGCGTTGCGTGTCATTTTCTTTGAAATTGCGATCCCTTACAGAGAGGTGACCTGTTGAACATCATGGCTGGTGTATTACGTTACTATTTTATTTAAAACAGCGATCCCTTACACTGAGCTGACCCGCTGGGGAAGCTGATTAAAGGTGCAATGATGATAATATTTGGACGCTCGTGAAGAACATTATACCCAAGATAGAACGTGTGGTTTGATCTCAGTGGGGTTGTGGAAGTCCTCCCATATCGTGTGATATGCGACATAATTGAGAATATATTCCCTCGATATATTCCCTCAACCTGATGACCTGGGATCGGCTTATTTCTGATGTGATGATAAGTTACGTCCAATGTTAATGCGAATTAATCTCAAGACAAGAGACAAGAGCCGTCTCCTCCACTCGATGATCTCTCTTCGTCTATTTCTGACACTGGCTTTACTTTCGTTTACCTTGTTAGCCTTCGACTGTAGGCTGTGCGTCAACAAAGGCTATAACGGGCAATGGAGAGTCAGGGTTCGAGACCAGAGAGAGAAAGCCTGAGAAACAGGTAACACATCCAAGGAAGGCAGCAGGCTCGTAAAGTATACCCCACTCCCGGCGCGAGGAGGCAGTGACGAGAGATAACAGTGCGAGACTTACTGTCACTGCTGTGCAATCTCTCACTGAATTACTAATTCCTCCAGGCATATCAAGAGCCCCTTCTGCATAAAGTTTTGACATAACTAGATGGCTGGGTTTTTGAAAAGTTTATCTAGCCAAGAGTCGTGAGTCCCAGAGAGATGGTATAACGGTGAGAACAACTTCATCTTCTTTCCTTCACTGGATCAAGTTTAACAAAGAGACCCCAGTGAGAATAGGCAAATTTCCCCTCTTCTTCTTAAATGAAAATTATACTAAAATATAACTATGATGATAACGTTCGTGGTGCAGCGGTTAGCATTCTCGGGCCGCCCAAGGTTGAGTGCATAAGTTCGGTCCACACAGTCAACCCAGCTGTTCATCCTCCCCTTGGGGTTGATCGATATAGTGGATACCTGGATCACACTAGGGTACATATATATGGCACGACCTGGGAGTCAGCTCGATGCATTAGTCTACGATGACCAAAGTGCTGACACTAGTCGGGGGTGCCAGCCTGGTGCTCTAGTCTTGACTAAGGTGCTGACTCTAGCATAGAGAGTCAGCTTGATGCCCTACTCTTAGCTGACTACGGTGCGCTGACTAAGAAGCTGGCATTAGCAGAGAATCAGCACTAATCCCCACTTTTAGCTGACTAAGGTGCTGACTCTAACCAGAAACCAGCACTTTGCTGTACTATTGGCAGACAAATGCTCTTACTCGGGCCGGGAACCAGCTCTGTGCCTTTCTCTAGGCCAACCAACGTGCTGATATTGGCCGGGAGTCAGCTAATGTTTATTTTCAGCTGACATGAACTCAATACAAGATCACAAACGTCAGGACACGTCCATAATATAACTATAAGGCCAACCAACCCATGGCACTTTAGGCGAAGATGACAACGTCTCAAAGTTTTAAGTGAGCCTTCTGTGACACGATAGCAAAATACATGACTCTTCATCTCCATGAGAACCCAAAATTCGCCCAGTGTATATTTCTATGATTGGAAAAAATCACCATTACTACTGGGGAGTTTTAGTGCTACTTCACTAGAACATAGAGCAAGGCAGTGTCAGGAATCGCCCCTGTTGGAACTAGGACGTGACACTGATAGGAACACTTCAGCAAAAGAGAAATGCCTTAGAGCCTGACGCTTTCAGAAGCATCTCTGCCTAACCTTACGAGCAGTAGATGCACCGTAGGATAACACCATGCCCATTCCTGTGAGGATAACTAGTCCCCCAAGCTTTATCAAATGTAGAAAATATCAGTGATAAAACCAACATTTTTGTTATTCAACACTACAGCCAGTTCTCTGGACACGTATTCATGCCCTGTCACCGAGTACCATCCAGAAACCTCTCGCGGATGTGGTTCCAGGTATCTTCAAACTGTTGAGACCTCAAGCAGGTTGAATAGACAGAAAAGATACCTGACGTACTTCCAGTGGCCTGAGGGAGGCTCTGGACGCCAGGAAGGACTTGTTGTATTTAGAAATGAAGTTCCAGTCAGCGAGGGACTTAATGAGTTCTCGACTTTCTAGCCAAAAGGCTCAGGTCAGAGTCGAGAGGACACTCCAGCTGACTCCTGGGGCCTACTGCACTCATCTGGGTACTCCAGCGCACACCTGGGGATTCCAGTACAGACCTGCGCTCTCCAGCACACATCTGGGGTCTCCAGCACACACCTGGGGTCTCCAGCACACACCTGGGGTCTCCACCCTAAACTTCTGGAGTCTCCAGAACACACATGGGGTCTCCATCCTACGCCTCTGGGGTCTCCAGCACACACGCACACACCTGGGGTCCCCACTACATATCTGAGGTCTCCAGCACCCACCTGGGGTCTCCAGTACAAACCTGGGTTCTCCTGTACAAGCCTTGGGTCTCCAGTATACCACTACATATCTGAGGTCTCCAGCACCCACCTGGGGTCTCCAGTACAAACCTCGGTTCTCCAGTACAAGCCTTGGGTCTCCAGTATACCAAGCACGGACTGTGAGGTCGAGGAAGAGAATGTTCCATGGTAGTGATATCCTAAGAGAACTGTCCTCTGGAGGGGTTGAGACTAAAGGAGCGATTCTCATGAGCACAGCACTAGGGTTCTGGGAAGGGATGAATCCGACTGTATTCAACCTGTCTGCCACCGAAAGACGTAGCTCAGCACACACACACACACACACACACACACACACACGCTCGCTTTCAGATTGCAGTTGATATTATATTAATGAATGGAATCAAAAGGGCTGCCTCTCCCATTGACTCGAAAATGAATGCATATTTAATACGTCTGCCTGATTGATGGCTGCGTGGCTCCAGCACACAGCTATTGATAGGGAAGCATTATCATTAATGCCACTGATTCCCTTGGTGATGACTCAGGCAGCAACACTGCATGATGAATCAGGCAGAACAACACTGTGATAGTATGAGAGTAACACTAGATGATGAGTCAAGGCCCAGAGCACCGGTTGATTCACCAGACGGCAATAGTTTGTGATGAGACAGTCATCACCTCTCAGCGATGAGTCAAATGACAACTGTAAGAACTGATCATCCACTGTCCGTGATGAACACGACTGTTGTAGATATCAAAATTCATCTGAGCAGTCAGCTATCCTTCACGTATTTTCATAGTCTCCTCTTGCTCACAGCAACTGACAAGACTCGGGTAAGACGTGCCCCAGTCGTGTTCACGTCGGGCGGAAGCAAAAGTAAAAAGATCGAGAAATTGAAAGTGGAAATTAATTTCAGCTCAGGTGTTTGCAAGACCTGACTCTCAGAGATGGAAAGGTTATTGGAAGAGGAAGAGACGAAAGGAGGAGGAGAACTCCACAGAGTTCCATTGTTCGAGGACAGATGGAGATATCATAACGGTCAATCCTCGTGTGGCTGGTCTCCACAGAGAAACTATGGGAAGCAGCAACTAGCCGCGTCCTGTGGGTCCAGGCCTTAGTGGATGGGACAGACACATTGAGAATGGTGGCGGATATAATACCTGGAGAACAGAAGGATGGCAACAACATCACGACAGACAAAGAGGGACGGCTATAACAGATAATATAAGGATTGGCTTTTGATTCTACTGTTGCTTAAGTAGGAGAATAATATCCCTTGTAGATATGGATTAGCCATCAAAAGTGGGATAATTTCGTCATCTATACAACTCGCCCAGTTTTCTTTTTCTCTTTTAAGGAGACAGGAGACTTGTAAAGTCCATTGCGTACAGTTTCCAGGAGGGAATAGATGTCCAACATGATTATGTTCCTGTAAGGTTTCATTGCATTGTTCATAGATCTCTTTCGTGGAAAAGAGCGAGATTTAGAAAGGACACGGTTTGAAATTGTGTATTTGCACTGCTGAGTTTAGCAAGGTTATCCCATTCCGAGATACAGTGGGGGTCCAAATTAAGACAGATATGTTCAGAGCGAGAAAAAGTAACGGATTTGGCAGCCAGCATCGGAGGGATGCGGGTTAAAATATGTTGAGTGACATCGTCGGCGTAACAGTGAATAAAGATGGAGTCCTGAAGGAAGAAGATCTCTCAGGGAGGAAAGCAAAGAAGGTAGTTGGCATGGACTTCACTGTTGATTGCATGAGAGAGAGATTGCTCTCCGTCAAGGACAACCACGACATGACTTGAAAAAGGAGTCTTTGCAGTAAGACAAAGAGAAGCTGACAAGTCAAAAGAGGGATGCTTAGAAAGCTAAGACCTGCGGACTTTCATCCTCATAAATGCTTTAGTAAATGTTGGGAACTATGGCAAAAGATTTACCAATATCCGTGAGACGGAAAGACACACAGAGGACATCACCAACTTTGGACAGTGCTCTGTGAAAGCCTTATGTGGGTGATCTAAGGGAAGGGGAACGATTTTCTAAGTGTCGAAGAAAGCAAGAGTCTGAGAGAGACTTTTGGACACGGCAGAAATGAGAGCAGGTCTTAAGACTGAAAGGTTAGGACGGCGCTTGTATTTAAGGAAGGTCGAGTCAAGACAAAGCTTACAAAATGAATGTAAAGTCTGGCGTTTTCCGGAAACGAAACACATATATGTATTATATTATAAAGGTGTACCCTGCTGAATTACTACTACCACTACTACTACAACTACCACTACTACTCCTTCTGCTGCTAATACTGCTACTACTAACAAAATAGTGACGATGAGAATGTATTTAATGATGATTATAAGAATAATGATAATAATACTAATAGTAAAATCGATGGAAGTTGTAAAAATGACAATATTAATGATTTTCTCAACAACAAACTATAAACTTCCTTCTAATTCCTTCCATTTTGAATATTACTCTCTTGATTCCACTCACCACCAGAGACTACAGCTCCTTCTATCTATTCCTTTACCTCTTCTCAACTCTCTTCTATACACCATAGACTATATCATCCTTCTATACCATCTTCCTTCCAACTCGTCGACTCTTTTGTTCCCCACTAACTATAAACCAAACCTCTATATCTTCACTGCTTTCTTATTCCCCTTCGCTCACCATAGATTATCTATATATCCCCCGTCTTCTGTTCTTATTTTCTCTCCTTTATTCTGTTCCGAGCGTCTCCCTCTCTACCTGGGATAAGATATGGGACTATGTATCATCTGGTGACAGCCTGTGTCCCCAGGGACTGGGTGGGCACTAGGAGTGTCTATAGGAGTTGAGCGATTTATCATAGCTGTGGCGGATATGGAGCGACTATATTATACCAGCTATAGCGGCTATGTTATAGCAGCTATAGCGGCTATACTATAGCAGCTATAGCGGGTATACTATAGCAGCTATAGCGGCTATATCACAGCAGCTATAGTGGCTATATTATAGCAGCTATAGCGACTATATTACAGCAACTATAGCGGGTATACTATAGTATGCCATAGCAGTTATAGCGGCTATATCACAGCAGCTATAGCGGCTGTATTATAGCAGCTATAGCAGGTATACTATAGTAGCCATAGCGGCTACATTATATCAGCTATAGCAGCTATAGAACAGCTATATTATAGCATTTATAGTGGCTATAGATCGGCTATGACATAGCAGCTATAGCGGCTGGATTATAACAGCTATATCGACTATGTCTTAGCGACTGTAGAACAGCTACATTACAGCATCTATAGTGGCTGTAGATTGGCTATAATACGGCAGCTATAGCGGCTATAGAAAAGCCCTATTATGGTAGATATAGTTGCTACACAGCGATTATACTATAGCAGTCATAGCGGCTACAGAACAGCTATATTATAGCGGCTACAGAGCAGCTATATTCTGGGAGTTGTAGCGACTAGTGTTCGGCTATATTATCGCACATATAGCGGCTATAGAACGGTTATATGACAGAAGTTAATCCGGCTAAAAGAACGGCTATATCACAGCTATTCTAGCGGTTATAAGACGGCTATAAGACAGCAGCTATAAGCAGCTGTAGAATGGCTATATTCTAGTAACTATAGAGGCTACATTATAGCAGCTATAGCGGCAAACGGGCTACTACATGAGCGGTGTTATAGAGGCTATATAAGTCAGGTAGGGCCGATCTGGGAGCGAAGCCAGCCAGAGTCGTAGGCGCTTTGGTCTGTGGCGGTGAGCTATGTGGCGACCGGACTGCCTCAAGGCAACGACTTCTCCCCGTAACACCATTTGCTTTTTGCTGATGATCCATCGGCTGGAGAGTGGCGCAAGTAAGGTAGTAAGGTGCGAGTGTGTCCGAAATGCCCGCTGCACCTTGGAATAAGCGTCTTCGAGCCTTTGTCCTCTCCTCTCCCTTCCTCTCACCCTCAGAGTCGCACTATCGTTGCTCGAGGGTCGTAGCGATGCGGTCCTCGAGACACTAAGTACGCTGGGCGTTCCCGCAGCGCTGGGGTCACGTCGATTACCAGGACGTCAAAGTGCCTTACTTGGGTTAATTAAATGTAGTTACCTCATGCGCAAGACTGACGCTGAATACTTAAAAGGCGGTGCCGGCGGCGGCAGCACCTCTGAGCCATTAACTTAAATGGGGAGGCAAAGTAATTCAGTTGGGTCGCGAAGGGGGCCGAATTTGCATCAACAATTAAGATGGTCGCAGAGTGCGAGTCTCCGTCAGAGATGATGATGCTCTTCAGGAGTTTAGGAAGACAGTAGCGTTCACTGTACCTCAAGAAAAGTTGAGAGATGTTGAGAAATGAACTACAAAAATGGAGCTTGGAGTCATGGGACATAGCTGGTGTTCGACTGTCCATCTCAAAGTATCGTATTCTCTTTCCTTCTTTCTATCTCTTCCCTTCATCTTCCACTCCTTCTCCTATCTACCCTGCTCTGTCCTCTTGGCTTCCTCGTCACCCAACGGGACCTTGCGCCTCCTTTCTCTGTAAGTGATCATCTTCCTGGCTCCACTAAGAAGTCAGACGTCCCGAAAATGCTAGACACTCGTTCGGAAAGACATCAGAACTGTTATCAAATCACGTAGCGTATCTTGCACATGCATTCTGGGCAATGATTGCTCGTGCTTTCAACTGAAAGGAAGTATATGGCATGTGGAAAAGAGACATTGAAAAGAGCGACTGTGTCGATGCAAATATTAATTTGGGACCACTAATTGGGAGGCCATTGGTTCATATATGAGAGACTGAATGATCAGTAACTACCCTTTACGGTAGTTAAAAACTGATTGTGATCACGGGGAAGTGAATGACATACGAAGGAATCATTAAAAGAATGTTAATGGTCACTAAGCATTATGCCAGGCTTTAAGGGCTAATTTAAGGACTTTCCTAAAGACAACACTCGACCTAAGCTTTTGGAACATACGGAAAAGTTATAAGTCTTTTTGAGACTCACAGAGGAAAAGAACTCACTAGGAAATACTAAACTTTTCTTAAGCCCCTTAAATAACCTCTCTTACCTAAGGGTCGTACCGTCGCGCTCAGTGGTCGTACCGTCGTGCTCAGTAGTCGTACCGTCGTGCGCAGTGGTGGTACCGTCGTGCGCAGTGGTCGTACCGTCGTGCTCAGTGGTCGTACCGTCGTGCGCAGTGGTGGTACCGTCGTGCTCAAGGATCGTACCGTTGTGCGCAGTGGTGGTACCGTCGTGCTCAGTGGTCGTACCGTCGTGCGCAGTGGTGGTACCGTCGTGCTCAAGGATCGTACCGTTGTGCTCAAGAGCCGTACCATACGTGCTCAAGGGAGTGCCAACAGCACACACACACCGCCTCACCCAACCCCTAGTTGACCAGCGCCTCCCACACATACACCTCGCGATGGCCAGCCAAGTCGTCACGTCCACCTAAGTGAAGACTTTCATCTGAGGAGGTCGAGAGGCTGGGGAGGTCGAGAGGTTGGGGAAGTCTAGAGGTTCAGAGGAGGACCCGGGGTCGTGGACATGAAACCTAAGCTTGACACGGGGTGTCCAGCTGTGGGGAAAATGTCGAGGCGTTGGGGAGCCGTTAGTCATGGGAGATTAGCGACCCAGGCGGAAGACAGGTCACAAATGGGGTTATCCAGGCGGAGGAGACACTGACAGAATGGGTCACCCAGGCGAGGGGCGGGTCACACAACGGGTCATCCAGGAGAGGAACAGGTCTCAGAACGGGTCATCCGGGCGAGGGACGGGTCACACAACGGGTCATCCAGGAGAAAAACAGGTCACAGAATGGGCCATCCAGCCGAGGGATGAATTACAGAACGGGTCATCCAGGAGAGGAACAGGTCTCAGAACGGGTCACGCAGGGGAGAAACAGGTGAGAGAACGGGTCATCCAGGGGAAGAACAGGTGACAGAACGGGTCACCCCAAGGGAGGAACAGGTGACAGAACGGGTCACCCAGGCGAGTGACGGGTCACAGAACGGGTCATCCAGGAGAGGAACAGGTCTCAGAACGGGTCATCCAGAAGAGGAAAAGGTCACAGAATGGGCCACCCAGGCGAGGGACAGGTCACAGAATGGGTAATCCAGAAGAAGAACAGGTCACAGAACGGGTCGTCCAAGTAGAGGACAGGTCACAGGAGGTGGTTAAACGGGAGAGGGACAGGTCACAGATGGGGTCACCCAGGCGGAAAAGAGGCCACAGAAGGAGCCACCCAGCAGGATGACAGGCCACAGAAGGGGTCGGTCAACCAGACGGAGGAGAGGTTACAGGAGTCACCCAGGAGAGGGACAGGCCACAGAAAGAGTCACCCAGCCGGAAGACAGGCCACAGAAAGGGTCACCCAGACGAGGGGTAGGTCACAAAAGTCGAAAGGAAGAAGGGGAGGTGGGGGAGGGTTTGGTATCCAGGCGAAGAACAGATGCGCCTTTCCAGTCAGAAGAAAACACAACATCTGTGCCACAGAATGTAGATTATCACCTCCCGCGGCCACCACCTCTGTCATAAACCATCAGAGGAGAGGCGTAAAAAGCGTCTTCTTCACCGTTTGAGAAAACTTGTATATATGTTAATGCCGGGATATTGCTGGGGGAGACTGTGTTATATGATGCTTTACTTGGGCGACGAGAGACACCACTGGTCATGGGGCAGTGCAAAACTCTCCTGTACTGATTGATTCAATTTCTTAAAAGATTCTACTGATTCTACTAATTCATTAATTCTACTAGTTTTTGTTTAATATCACAACTAAAAAGTTGCTTTAAAATTCTGGTTTGATTTAGAGAAATATTCCCTTCTATTACTTGACGGTGGTGTAATCTGAAATTTTCAATTTATTTACAAATGCGAACCCAGGAAAGGGAAGACTGTCATTTACATTCATGGCATCGAAACAGCTTCGGAAAATGAAATGTTTATGTTTGTTTATGGCGCCGTAGTGGTTTCCTGGGAGAAAATATGTTTACAAAGAATGTTTACAAAGGGAGCTGCACCCTCAGACATTCGTTTACAACTGTCTGCTGAAGTTTCTAATTATTTACAAAGGTTACGTCTCAAGAAACATAAGATTATACATTGTACATAAGCTGATGTCTTCCATAGCTTTAGATTCATATGAATGACTAGATATTGAGCGTGTACCAACAGATGATATCGATGTAAGTTTTTCACCACTGTGTAGCTTGGTATCGAACCCGGGATCATCTGAACGATAACTAAAGACTATGACCGCTCCACCACGAATGTCTTAAGAGTTACCCACGTAAGGGAGGGGAGAACCCGCTAGCACTCGGGTTAGGATTCACTCCATATTGACACAAGGTACTCTGGGTAATGTCTGTCTGAACGAGTGAAAAGGAAAAAGTGAAAGAGGAAAAGGCTCTGTAGGTGTTTGAGGACCTGACCCTCAAATTGCCTCATAAAGGACATATACAGGAAGGGTGTGTGAAAAATCGATTTTCTGAGGATGACTAGCTTTATGGCCTCTGATGTTTGCTCTCTCTCTCTGTCTCTCTCTCTCTCTCTCTGTCTCTCTCTCTCTCTCTCTCTCTCTCTATACCCCATCGGAGGCTGACTGGGAAGCTAGAGCCACAGGCAGGAATAAAAGGTGGACTACTTCTCTGGGCTGAGCATTACCTATATGGTCGGGGAACAATGGACACTGGTTAGAAGCACGTTCTTAGAATGTGCTGAGGTGACAAGCGGCATGCTACAGAGACCCACTGCTGTTCTTAGCGTACATAATTGGGTGGCCAGAATGACCAGACTTGCGCTAAACCCGTTTGCAAAGGTCATGAGAGAAGCAAGGAATAAAAATGACTGCATCAGCTTACAAGGGGACCTAGACAAATTCCATATTCATTTTGACAAATGGATTTTGAGATTCAGTTCAGATAAGTACAAGGCAATGAGGATAGGATGTAGCGAAAGATGACTCCAGTATGCATATTACTTACGGGGAAACATGCGAAAGTATTCGGTATGGAAAAGAGTTGTGAACGTCGACGCTATACATAATCTATAACCAGAGTTTCTTACCAGGGTAAATGTGAAAGAGATGAAATGTGAAATGTCTCCTGGCAAATATCAAAATCGCATTCAAGTACAAGAATAATGAAACTGGACTATATGTCTCATGTCTGACCACCGCACCTGAAGAAACTCTAAGATATGATTGACAAGGCCCAGAGAAGAGCAACAAAGATTGAGCAGAAATTAGTGGAACTTCAGCTCCAGTGAGAGGCTGAAGGCTTACACACATGTCCACATTGGAGGAGAGGAGAGACAAGGAGAGGTGACCTTATAGCAGCATTGAAGGTCCTACATCAACTGGAGGATGGAGACCATCATCAGTTCTTCGCGAGGTACCAGAAGCCATGATCAGAGAAAGAGGACGTATACGAAGGATGCAAATCTCCTCGTAATTTTCAAATGGGTAGTTTCACACACACGCACACATACACAAGGGCCTCCGTGGTGTAGTGGTCAGCGTTACTAACCACGAGTCAGCACGGGCCAGCCTTGTGTCGGACCGGCACGGGTTCGAATCTTCAGCGTGGCAGTCGGCCCACACCCAACCTTGGTGTTCATCCATCCCTTGGGGCTGGTCGATGAGTGAGTACCTGGCTTAGGCTGGTGTGTGTGTGTGTGTGTGTGTGTGTGTGTGTGTGTGTGTGTGTGTGTGTGTGTGTGTGT
>JAYMFT010097526.1:0-13853 GCA_038088735.1 Panulirus argus | reverse complement strand
GATGGGTTTTTCTTCGTCTGTTTCCTGGCGCTACCTCGCTGATGCGGGAAACAGCGATCAAGTATAATGAATAAATATATATATATATATATATATATATATATGTATATATATATTTATTTCCCTTTTTAGAAATTGAAAATACAAGAAGGGGAGGGTTTCCAGCCCCCCCGCTCCTTCCCCTTTTTAGTCGCCTTCTTCGACATGCAGGGAATACGGGGGAAGTATTCTTACACCCCTATCCCGTATCCCCAGGGGATATGTATATATGTATGTACGGTGCATATGTGTGCTTGTATGTATATATGTGTACATGCGGGGGGATGGGTTTTTCTTCATCTGTTTCCTGGCGCTACCTTGCTGACGCGGGAAACGGCGATCAAGTATAATGATATATATATATATATATATATATATATATATATATATATATATATATTTATACAAAGAAGGTATATCTGTTAGGCTTCCATAGGAGGAAATAGTGATTGAAATATAGGAGGAGAGTTTTGAATGAGCCAGTTTGCCGTAGATGTGGGAAACTTCACTCATAATTATAGCTAGACAATTTTTTTTCGCATATATTGGATGACTGGTTTAGATTTGTTACAAGACAACTATACAAAATTTCACAGTCAGTATTTCTGATATTACTATTTGGTCCTTGATATTATAAGAATTAGATATAGTAAATTACTTAAGTGTATGAGAAAGATTTTCCCCAGGAAATGTCATATACTGTTTTGAAGAACTGAGACAGTTTTTAATTGACCCAGAAAAAGTGCATGTATACTGGGCAGAAGTTTTCATTATGCTGCTTTTATTTATTTTTTGCCAATTTCCATAGCATTAACAAATAATGTTATTGGTAAGACATTACAAATGGTGCAAGAAGTAAAGAAATCCCCATGAAACATTTGCAGGTATTTACTTAAAAGTATTTTACTTAAGAAATTTTTTTCTTACCTATAATTAATACAGTAGAGAGATATTTTGTAAGCTCCTAGGAACTATGTTCTCACCCTAAAGAGGTAAGAGAGGTAGAACTTAAAAGTAAGTAATAGTTTTATTAATTATGAAGGTTGTTTTTGACCGGAGCTTGTAAGGGAAGTGAAATCTTGTATATTAATAACTGGAAAATTTATTATTTTGGTAATTTTGGACAAAAACAAGATCACTGTCAATGAGGAAATTTATCAGATTTTGTGACAATATGAACATGTTTGGGAGGATTTAGTAGAGAAGAAATGGTAAGTAATTTGTTTGAAATATGACTTTTTCCTCTAAATGGAAATGACTTTACATACCTTAATTAGACTAGCAAGCAGCCACTAAATGAAGTGACTGGTGAGTTAGTGAAGGAACTCCATGCACCGGAATGGAATTATTAGATGTGGATTTTTTAGAAGTTGCAGTCTTCCTCTTGTTTTAGTGTGTACATTCGTGAAAAGTATATTATAAGAAGCATTATATGCAATAGATTTTTATACCTAATTGCTTTATTTGCCATTGTGTGCTAACATCAGTGACAGATGAATAGCAGCCTCATTTGCATGCATCTAGTGGAACCATGGCAGCTAATATGAGCCACTGGGTGGATAAGGCAGCAAAGGTCTTGGGTGTACATAGGAATGTTTAGAAAGAGAAGTCACTGCCTTTAAGGGCAATGATAGTTATGTAGATGTTATGATAGTCCCTTCAGTGCTGTATGATTGCAGTGCTGTATGATTGCAAGGCATGGGCCATAGACAGAAGTATAAAGGATGGGGTGAATGTGTTGGAAATTAAATGTTTAAGGACAACATGTGTGAGGAGGATTTATCATATTAGAAATGGTAGGGTAAGAGAGAGGTGTGGTAGCAAGAGTTGTATGAGAAAGAGCTGAAGAGATGTGCTGAAATGATTTGTACATAGGGAGAGGATTAGTGAGAAAAGGATGACTAAGTGGGTATACATGTCAGAAGTGGAAGCAAAAGGGGAAACCAAGAAAGTGGAAAAAACATTTAGGAGGGTGTGAGGCATATAAGGGATAGAGAAAATTTAATCAGATTGGTTTACAGGGGACGACATAATGTTAGAGGGCTGAACCAGGGCAAATGAAGGGGTTGGGGGAAGTCATGGAAAGTTTTGTGGGGCATGATTGTGTGTAGGGGCCCTGTTGTCTGTGCATTATGCATGAAGGCTAGAGAGTTGTTACGAGCATTTGTTCATGGCACTGCCTCGCTAACATGGAACTGGCAAACAAATATAAAGAAAGAAGAAAGAAATGCCTTGCCATACCTTCATGCTCCAGGAGTCCTGTCTGTCCTTATGAGGATCCTGGGGTTGGCACCTCAGGTCATAAGGTGTTATGATGTGTGTGCAACTATGTACAGAAAGTGCAGGGCATTTGAGTATTAAGTAAGCAGTATCCTCTTTATGGTATTTGCATTGTGGGTATGAAGGATTTTGGGATATGTTGAAATGATGTTCTTGGTGTTATAGTGATGGATGATATCAAGAGTAAGAGGGTGAATGTGATGTGTGTTTGAAAGGAGAGGGTGGTTTCTGGTGGGTATATGTTTGGAGGATTGGAGTTTGACTAAGTTGGGAGATATGTTGTTTAGTGCTTTCTGGGTTATTTCAGTATGCATGTGTTTTATATGTGTTGTATTCAGGTTTGGTGGTTAGTTGTAGAGTGGTTGGGTTGGGAGAGGTTGCTGTAGCATAGACTTGAGTTCCAAGCATGTTGAATGGACTACATTAGGATGACCTTTGTTTCATTGTGAAGGTGTTGAGTAGTGCTTAGAATGATTGGTGTTTAGTTCATATGGAGTGACTATCCATTCAAGGAGACTGGAGGGTGAGCTAGTTTCTTTTGTGTTGGGGCTTAAATGAGTTATTGAAGACTTCTGTGGAGATACTGAGATTTTGTTTCATGTTTCTACTTTGATGTTAAGGTATTTTGATGTGATTGTGAGATTGTCTGTATACGAAAGGGCCTTTATGTCAGTGTTCGCCTGAGATGATGGGACGTCATATTTGAGGAAGTTGAAGAGAGTTGGAGAAAGAACTGCTTCTTGGGAACTTGATTTTAGAGTTTTTGTTTTAGAAGTGAACCCAT
Organism: Panulirus argus; assembly: GCA_038088735.1. Taxonomy (NCBI): domain Eukaryota; kingdom Metazoa; phylum Arthropoda; class Malacostraca; order Decapoda; family Palinuridae; genus Panulirus; species Panulirus argus. The sequence goes on along the minus strand of JAYMFT010097526.1, from coordinate 10,750 downwards.
TGTGAGTGACTGGCATGGTGGCCAGTAGTAGAATTTGCCAACAACTTTTTGTTGCAGAGAGTGGTGTCAAGAATTTTATGTATGAGGGTGTGCTGGGACAGTGTCAGATGGATTGTTGTTTGTTGCCACTATAACTGTGTTAGAGGGGGGATTGTGCTTAGTTGAATTCATCCTAGAAGTGTTATGATGATAAGTGATTGTGTTTTATCCGTATTCTTTGTTTCATGAAGTGTGTGACTTGTGGGGATGAATTTGGTTTGTATTTCTCTGTATGCTCCTGTGGTATGTGCTTTATGCTGGCGTGGTTGGAGATGCTAATGAAGTGTATGATTGCACGATCAGTGGATGAGTAATCATCTATTCTGAAGTTTTGGAACTATGTTTCTGTCTACTGTGTGAAGGCTGGCTAGTCTGCTTTCCTGTAGTTGTGTATTTTTTATTTGTTAGTTGTGTTGATTCTATGAGCTACATGGAGTGTTATCAGAATGGGCAAGTGATCAGAAGATAGCCTGTGTAGCTTGTTCCAGTTAGTCCTTGTATGAGCAGAATGTGATGTTTGGTGAGGTCTATTGCTGTTTGGATTGGGTTTGGAGTTCAGTTGGTTGGTTGCACATATTAAGAGGTTGCAGTTTGATTATTAGTAGTTCACTTCAGGGATCATGGATGTGTGTGTGGGCATTGAATTCTCCACAGAAGTTGGTGTTGTGCATGTTTGCAAAATTCTGCAGTTGGGGAGTGTATTTTTAGGGGCATTTGGAAGGGGAGGCTTGTAAATGTTGATTTTGTTTTAGTTTATATTTTTGAAGTTTTATTTTTATAGATTGTATTTTTAGAGTGGTGATGATGTTTGTGAGCTATTTTGTAACAGCATTGATGTTGGTTTGAGGGATCATTTTTATTAGTCCTCCTCTCTGCCCTTGTTCTTTGTCATTTCTCACAGTTGTGTAGTTATAGAAAGGTGGGATGTTAGTTCTGGGTGTGAGTCTGGTTTCTTGGATGAGGGCTATGTGGATGTAGTGTTGTCTGATTTGGTTTAGTATTTGTACATTTGTTCCATATGCCATTAGGATTGAGTTGGAAGATGTTTAGTTTGTCATTGGGGTCCTGTGGTGTAGAATGATTTGTTTGTGAGGATTGAGAATGTGTGTTCTGTGATTGTCATTTGCTGTGAGTTTTTGTTGCGGCTTATTAGGTTTGTGATGGGACATATATATATGAGGAAAACCCATTGGGGATATAGAATATGGTTTGGACAGTTGGAGAGAATGAATGAGCAGAGGTTGACAAAGAGGATATATGTGTCAAAAGTGGAGGGGACAAGGAGAAGGGATAGACCAAATTGGAGTTGGAAGGATGGAGTGAAAAATATTTTGAGCACTCAGAGCCTTAGCATAAAGGAGTCTGAGAGGCTTGAATTGGATAGAGTGAACTGGAGTAATGTGGGATAAAGGGGGTAACATGCTGTTAGGGGACTGAATAAGGGCATATGGAGCAGCTGGGAGAAACCATGGAAAGATCTGTGGGACCTGTTGTGGATATTGTCTGTGGTTTCTGTGCATTATACATGACAGCTTGAGAATGAATATGAGCAAATGAGGCCTAGCTTGAGAGTGAATATGAGCAAATGAGGCCTATTCTTTGTGTGTTCCTGTTGCTACCTTGTAAATGCAAGAAGCAATAAACGTGTGTGAAAGGAAGGGTGGTTTGGTGAAGAGAGAAAAGGTGGTGAAAGCCTTGCAGAAGATGAAATCCGGCAAGGTGGCAGGATTGGATGGTATTGCAGTTGAATATATTAAGAAAGGGGGTGACTTTTGTGTTGATTGGTAGGTAAGAGTATTCATTGTATGTATGGATCTTGGTGAAATGCCTGAGGATTGGCAGAATGCATGTATAGTGCCATTGTACAAAAGCAAATGGGATAAAGGTGAATGTTCAAATTGCAGAGGTATGATTTTGTTGAGTATTCCTGGAAAACTGTATGGGAGGGTATTGATTGAGAGGATGAAGGCATGTACAGAGCATCAGATTGGAGAGGAGCAGTGTGGTTTTAGAAGTGGTAGAGGATGTGTGGATCAGGTGTTTACTTTGAAGAATGTATGTGAAAAATACTTAGAAAAACAGATGTATTTTTATGTAGCTTTTATGGATCTGTAGAAGGCATATGATAGGGTTGACAGAGATGCTTTGTGGAAGGTCTTAAAAATATATGATTTGGGAGGTAAGGTGCTAGAAGCAGTGAGAAAGTTTTTATCAAGGGTGTAAGGCATGTATATGTGTAGGAAGATAGGAGAGTGGTTAGTTCCCAGTGAAGGTCGGTCTGCAGTAGGGTTGTGTGATGTCCCCATTTTTTGTTTAACTTGTTTATGGATGGAGTAATTAGGGAGGTAACTGCAAGAGTTTTGGAAGGAGGGGCGAGTTTGCATTCTGTTGGGAATGAGGGAGCCTCGGAAGCGAGTCAATTATTGTTCACAGATGATGCAGCACTGGTGGTTGGTTTGAGTGAGAAACTGCAGAAGTTGGTGACTGAATTTGGAAAAGTATGTAAAAGGAGAAAGTTGAGAGTAAATGTGAATAAGAGCAAGGTTATTTTATTAGGTTCATTAAGGTTGAGGGACAAGTTAGTTGGGATGTAAGTTTGAATGGAGAAAAATTAGAGGAAGTGATGTTTTAGATATCTGGAAGTAGACATGGCAGCGAATGGAACTGTGAAAGCAGATGTGAATCACAGGACGGGGGAAGGGGCAAAGGTTTGGCAGCGATGAAGAATTTGTGGAAAGAGAGAATGGTATCTTGGAGAGTAAAAATAGGCATATTTGAGGGAATAGTAGTTCCAACAATATTATGTGGTTGTGAGGAATGGGCTGTAGATGGGTTGTACGGATAAGGGTGGATGTATTGGAAATGAAATGTTTGAGACCAATGTTTAGTGTGAGGTGGTTTGATCAAGTAAGTAATGTAAGGGTAAGAGAGATAATGTGAAATAAAGAATGTGGTTGAGAGAGCAGAAGAGGATGTGTTGAAATGGTTTGGACATATGGAGAGAATGAGTGTGGAAAGGTTGAGAAAGAGGATATATGTGTCAGAGGTGGAGGGAACAAGGAGAAGCAGAAGACCAAGTTGGAGGTGGAAGGATGGAGTGGAAAAGATTCTGAGTGATTGGGGACTGAACATGCGGGAGGGTGAAAGGTGTGCATGGAATAGTGAATTGGAATAATTTGGTATACTGGGTTGACTTGTTGACAATGGACTGAGCCAGGGCATGTGAAACGCCTGGGGTAAACTATGGAAAAGTCTGTGGTGCCTGGATGTGGACAGGGAGATGTGGTTTTGTGCATTACACATGACAGCTAAAGACTGAGTGTGAGTGGATGTGGCCTTTTTTTCGTCTGTTTCCTGGTGCTACCTCACTAATGCAGGGGGTGGCAATGCTGTTTCCTCAGGGGAGGGTTGGCGCCAGGAATGGATGGACATGAGCAAGTATGAATATGTACATGTGTGATGTGTAAATGCATTTGTATGTGTATGTATATATATGTTCTGATGTATATGTATTTTATTGTTCATATATATGTGCATGTATGTATATATACGTGTATATCAATGGATGGGTCTTTCTTTGTCTGTTTCCTGGCGCAAACACCCTGACTTGGGAAATGCCAATCGAGTATAATGAATGATATATTTGTTTCCCCAATGCATCTGGTGGTCAAACGAGACTGTATCTTGGAATAAGGAACTGTTGTGTTAGATAACATGTTTTGCCAACTTTTCCCCATGTGACCAACATGAAACTTATTACAAGGAATTCTATCCTTGTTACCAGTCATATCCTTAGGGCTATGTTGAAAACATTTTTTAATGTTTTGTATTGGAAACCACCAGGACACCAAGATTTGTAAGGACTGGAATATTATCACTGAAATTTTCATGAGTTGGTGGAAATGATTTCTTGTTTTGATTGTTTTCCATGTGCTGTGTATCAGTGTATAATCTTATTTTGGTTCAGTCATGACAATGGCTTATGATTGTAACTGAGTACAGAAGCATACTGCCTTTATCTGATATAATTTTCTCTTCATCCTTAAAGAAAATTAGGGCCTACGATCTTATTAGTAGGTAGAAACAAAAATGATTACAGATATCATACAATCATTGTAATTAAGAAAATTAGAATGAGCTCAAGTTAGGATGTAAGAGGGTTTTTTTGTACATTTTAGTTTTTAGCATACCCTTGCTTCTAATTATATCAGAACCCAAGAAGTATAAAACTATTGTTTTTCTCTTCTGTAATGAACTTTATAGATCAGGATAAGTTTTTTGACTTATCAAGAGCAAATCAATATATCAATGGATTCACCAGAAACATAAGATTTCCTTAAAATTTATGAACCAAACAACATATCTGGTTTCATTTTACATAATAATCTGATTTTAGTGATATTCCATGTACAGGTTTGCAAGTACAGAAGATAAGAAAAAAACCATAACTGTGCCACACCCCTGAGTACAGTATTTATTTTTTAAAGTGAATGATGAATTATCTACAAAGTTTAATAATTTTGGCAGTATTACTGCTGAAATTGCTATCAACATTTAAACAAATAACCTTTGTGAGAGAGTTTAGTATGTCAGCATTGGGAACATTAATGAAGAAAGACTTAACATTGCAACTCACAAGTTTATACTCATAGTAAACTTTTAATGATATGAATTTGTTGACCAGATCTACATAATTACCGATGAATGAGTCGAACACTGTACCAACAAGGGGAAATTATAATTTTACAGTCGAACCTTCCAAACCTGGCAACCTTAGGACCTGAACCTTGACAGATCTTGGAGTTTGCTGGATTCTGGGTGGTCATGTTAGTCTTACATAGATAGGAAAGAAAGTGAAAAATACTGCTTATCTGTATTGCAGTGTATTTACAATACATACCTCTGTACATTGTATTTTACATCTGGAGAAAACTAAAATGCTGTACATGGAAAAAGTATCATATTGTACTGTATGGTAAAAACAATATATGGTAGTATTTCCACATATAAATTATAAAATAATTGCTGCATTGAAGTTCCACTGTTAAGTTTCTTTAACAGTGCAACCTTTTCCAAACTAGATTGTGACCTGTTTTTGCATTATGGCTGACCACAGTCCTTTCAGCCATTTTATTTTGTTTTATGTGGCTTATTCTAGCACAGATTCAGACTAAATATACTGATAGAGATGTAACCATGGGAGCTGCTGGTGTAAGCAAATGAAGATGCCACCAACCAGATGGAAGTACTAAGAAGCCACACTGGAGTTCACTAGTTATGGAGACTATTGCTGTGGCTACCCCCTTAAGGGAGTTCCAGAAGGGAATGAGTGCCAGAAATATAGATAGATAGAAGAGCCCAGTGTGCTACTTGGGTGTGTTGCATGGCTGAGAACTAAATTTGCTGATTCATGGATAGTTTGGTGCCTTTGGCCATTTTCCTAAAAACAGAAAATGGGTGATGTCAGAAAAAGGATTGCTTGATCTGGGAGGTTCGATTGTACTAACCATTTTGATTGTATATTATTGATCCTGCTGAGCTTGTAATTGGTTTTATTAGATTATTGATTTCTTTCGTCACCAAACCATATAAATAAGTCTTAGATTTTGAATACTAAAATGTTTGATAAGGTCATTTATTCTGTGTTGTTTGTTGAGACTCTTTATGGTTATCTTTTAGGTTGGAGCATAGTTCTTTGTGTCTGTCATGATCACTCAGAAGTTCAGGGATTCTCTTATTGTGATATTTTCCACTTTGTCTTTCCATCTCAAATTCAGTCTTTCCCCACTCCACTTCTGGCACATATATCCTCTTAGTCTGCCTCTTCTCACTCATGTCCAAACCATTTCATCACACCATCTTTAGCTCTTTCAGCCATACTCTCCGTACTACCAGACCTCTTATCTTACATGAGCCACGTAGTTAGTGAGTGTATGTGGTTATAGAATTATCCTTAACACCTGAAGAAGGTGGTAAAGATATTTTGGTTTGTGGAGGGAAATTGATGCTAATGGCCTTAATGACCCTTGCATTTGATAGAACTTAATCCCATACAACCAATTAACCATTGCTTTTATGTCATCACTTGTTACTCACTGACCTCTCCTGATACCACATGTAGTCCTCAGACATATTATGTTCAACACATCCACCTTCTTCCATACTTTTTGATTTATGGTCCACACTTTGTGTCCATACATCACTACTGGGACTACAATTTCGTCAGATATGCCCATCTTTGCCCTTACCAATAGTTACCTCTCTCTTGACATTCACCTCTCTGCTCCCTGGACATTTATCCCTCTCACCCATCTGATGGTTACTTTCAACCTCCATGTTTCCCTCTACTGCCATGTCCACTCCTAGTTGTCTGAAATACTCCACTTCCTCCAGGTTTTCTCCATTCAACACGCTCAGATGGAACTGTGTCCTTTACTTTTATGCACATTAACTCAGTCCTTTTGCACACTCCCAAACTCGAATACCAGCTTTTGTAGTTTCTCATTTGAGTCTGCCATCAGAATTATATCATCAGCAAACAGCAAATACATTGCCTCCTAGGTCCTCCCACTCCTAACAAACTGCAAAACTGCCCCACTTTCCAAGACCCTTGCTTGCAAGTATATCTCACACCATCCTGTCTATAATTGTAAACAGCCATGGTGGCATCATACACCCTTGCTGCAAACACATCTTGCTTGGAACCAGTCACCCTCCCCTCTTTCTCATTGCACACACACCTTTCTCTCACACTAGAAACTCCTCTCTACCCTTCGTAGCTTTCTTCCCCATCTTGTATTCTTCACACCTTCCAGAGAGCATCTCTGTCAACCACATTGTATACTTTTCCCAGATTCATAAATGCCACATATGAATTCTCTTTCAACAAAGTATTTCTTACATAAGAGTCGTCAAAGCAGATCCCTGATCTACACATCCTCTACCACACCTGAATGCACACTGTCTACCCAGTCTGTTGTTTTGTGCATGTCACTAATCTTTTGGTCACCACTCTTCAGTAAAACTTCCCTGAGTATTGACATCAGCTTTCATCTGTCTGTTAGAAAATATATGTAATGTGATTCATGAGAAATGTATTTATATCGTTTGTTCTAAACAGTCGGAGAACACTTATAGTGCCTAAAATGAGTGGAAATGAGAATATGAGCAGTAATAAACATAGATGCATATCACTTGACATAAAGGTTATACAATAAACCATAAATGCGAGAAAGAATGTATTAGTGATGGTAAGAAATCCTTTATGTTGATATAGTCAAAAGTGATTTTAAGAGTGATAAGCTTATAACAAGGGAAAAAAACAATTGTTTATTGATACAATAATATTGTAGATTGGCTTGCAATAGCCTAACAACATGGGAAAAAACAATTGTTTATTGATACAGTAATATTGTAGATTGCCTTGCAATAGCCTAGGATCTGACCCAGGCACCATGGGGGAAGGCTGGACCCCAAAGATTGATGAAGATTAGAATGTATATATCATTGGTTGCCTTTAAAAGTTTGCATTTTAATGTCTGAGTTTTAAAGTTCATATCTAAAAGAAATATTTAATGGTATTGTAATAGTGTGTTGAATGCTGGAAATTAAAGGTTTGCATTATGATGGAAATTTAATTACCATTTTCAATGCAGTACTTATATCATTGTTTTGTGCAAATAACAGCTACTATTAAGTTTTGTGATTGTGATTTATTGCAAAGTAATGACATCATAAGTTTATACTTAATCTTGCCCAAGGGAAAAAAGCCTTTCAGTTCTCCAGGTGATAAGTCTAACGCATTAGAAGTAAAACTTGAATGTGCTATGGCATCTTGAGCAAAGTGTTAGGGTACTTGGTATTGCTAATTAGTGGGCTAATTCAGTGTCTGTGACAAGGAAATATTTTAAAAACAAAGTAAGTGTACATGTTGAGACTGTAAGCCTTTAACATTTCAGTGAGATTGCAGCATTTTCATTCTTTAGTTATGGAGAAAATGGAAAACTTAATGAGTATTTGGTTAGAAGACAGGACCAAAGAAGAATTCTTTCAAAAAGAGCAGTAATTTAAGAGAAAGCCAGGAGTCTCTTGGAAGTTAAAATAAAGAGGAAAAATAATCTGGCTGGTCTTAACATTTAAGAATCATTAATTTGCTCAGTGCATAGTACAGCCAAGGATGATAGTTATGAGACCTGCATAGATATGCTACACTATCGTCCCTCTAAAAGTTAACTTCCCAACAGACCCATCATAAATGCCGCCTTCAGTAAAGTCGAGTTTGGGCTTGTATATTTACCTGCCTGCTGATATGTACCTTTGACAGGATTTTACCATGATAACAAGGGTAACACAATGCAATTGCTACACATCTTGAATAACTCCATTTCTCTTGACTGCAACCCTGTTACTCATCTCGTATCTTGCTTGTTGTAAGATGCTGTATTTCTCAATGGTTACTCCTCTAGCATAAATATTTAGGTTCATTCAACCTAGCCTTCTTTTGAATGCTTCTGTAGTCATTCCATGTATGTTTCTTTGTTCTCCTGGTATGACATAAAATAATTGTTCTGTCTTCCTTGCTGGGCATTCATATATTTTTATCAGGTGCCTTTTTAGAATGTTTTCAGATTTTATACTTGATTTGATTATTCAGTACCTACCTTATTGAGTTGCTTTGAGGTTTAGGATGTTGCTGTTGATACTGTGTATTTGATGCTTGACATGGCATTTTCTTCATCTTTGTAGACCATATAATTCGTTTAATTTTTTTAATAGTTCATGTGCTCTAGTCCATTGATTTTGCTTATAAAGTATTTCAGGTTCTTTCTAGTTCATTTATTTGTCTGCCTAACTGCTGGCCTACAATACAGCAGTATTCAGTTTACTTCTTATGTATCCATTAAACATTTTCATTAGCTTCCTATCTCTACTTGTAAAAGTTCTCCGTATCATACCATTTGCTCTTTGCCTTGAGCATGTTATCATAACAGTGTGTTCTTTGAATTCAAATTTTTCTTGTTTTTGGTTTCCAAATCCTTTATGTGTACTTCACTTTCAGTTTATTTACCTTTTGGGCCTATGTTTGCAGATGCTGAGATAGTGTAAATTATCCTATCCAAGTACTACTTACTGCAGGCATACATCTGTTGATTTAGATGGTATACAATGAAATTTTAACCGAAAGGGGGCTTGAGGTGGTGGTAGACTCAATTATAGGTATGTGTATCTTGCCAGAATCAAACTTTGAAAGTGCTTATAATTTCATGCAAGTGAGTTTTTTCTTTTCAAGTACCATTATGGTTATTGGGAGGTATAATGAAATAGCTACACTTACTTTAGAAGCAGGAAATGATGGGTAAAAGTGCAGACAAAACCTAAAGTGTGAATGTTGGCTAAAGCATGGTTTGTAAACAAGCTGACCACTGCGTAAGATTTTGTCTTATATTAGATGGAAGATGATTAAAGATATATGTATATCCTGAAATATTATATTAAAATTTTTTCGTATATTTGAAGTGAGATGTGATTTTATTTTCTTCAGATATTTTCACAAATGATTAATAGTTCATGTTATTATCAAAGCTTGCAACCCAGTTCTCAACTGTCTCCAGTGCTAGGCATCACAGTTTGAGCCATTACTATATTGGGGCTGTCAGTGTTTATTATTACTTTTCTTCATACATATTTGCCATTTCGCTCATGCAGGGAAAGGCAAATATGTATAAAAAAAGAAAATTCGCCATTTCCTGCATTTGCGAGGTTGCGTGAAGAACAGAGGACTGAGCCTTAGAGGAAAAAATCCTCACTAAGCCCCCTTCTCTGCTGCTCCTTTTGGAAAAGTGAAAGCAGGAGGGAAGGATTATTATTATTATTATTATTATTATTATTATTATTATTATTGTTATTATAATTATAATTATTATTATTATTGTTATCATTATTTTCATTATTATTACTACTACTGTTATTATTATTATTGCACATACAGCAAGAGAATTGATGTGAGCAAATGCAGCCTTTGTCTGTTGTTGTTAGTGCAACCTCGCTGGAGTGGAAAATAACAGACAAGTATGAAAAAAGACTTTCTTATTTGTTTGCTGTTTTCTGCATCAGTGAGGTAATGCTAGAAACAGATGAAGGATAGCCTCATTCTCATAAATCCATTCTTTACCTGTCATGTGTAATGCACCAAATCGCAGTCTCCTATCCTATTATTATAATTCAACCCCAGCTCCCCTTTCTTGGGTTTCCTGGAGCTTCAAGACTGCTTCCCACACATGAGCAGGGAAATGAGAGGGAATGAGAAGGTCCTTCACAAGACTGTGCTCTTCTCTTCATTGACAATAACACAGCCTTACTAAAGGTGACTTTGCTGGCAATGCGCCATGTTGAGGGAGTGGAAGATGGTAGATGTCATTACCTATCATTACAGTAAGAAAGAAGGCAGAGGTTGCTCTGAACTACAAACTGGTTTTGCTGACAAGAATGGTCTGTAAAACATTGGAAAAAATAAAAAAAGCAAATGGACGACTACTTGTGGAGGGAAAGCTTCCCCATTGAGATTTAACATGAATTTAGAGAAAGGAAATGTGTTAAAAGCCTTTTCAACATGGATTTAGGGGAAGGAAGTCATATACTTTGGCTTTTGCTCCCTAGAGCTGGCTGCTTGTGTGCCCCCACCACTAGCTAGACCACGGAATACTTGGCAAGC
>JAYMFT010097515.1:0-13853 GCA_038088735.1 Panulirus argus | reverse complement strand
GTCGACTTCATGTCCGAGTGGCCCACCACAGGGTCCTGAATCATTCGGGGTTCTCTACCGAACAACAGCCTGAACGGCGACACGCCGGTAGCTGCGTGCGGCGAGGCATGGGACATGCTCTGGTGGCCAACCTGTCCAAAGGCCCACGGAAGTTGCGAAGGAAATGGCATCTCGGCCGAGTTTGTGCTGGAAGAGAGGTGGAGGAAGCTAGGAAAAGGGACATGTGGGTACAAGGTGTCAACTCTGAGACTATGCAAAGGGGTGAGTCAGAGGTGAAAGTGCATGAGCACATATGCAACGTACATATATATACATACATATCAACATATACATATATACATACATACACATACGCACATGTACATATTTAGACTTGCTCGTCCCCATCCACTCCTGATGCCACCCCGCCCCACGGGAAAATAGCACCGCCACCCCCTGCACCAGCAAGGTAGCGCCAGGAGACAGATAAAATGGCCACATTAGCTCACTTAAACCTTTTTCAAAATGTTTTTACTTCATCAAAACTTGAAAATAAATACCTGCACATAATTATAAGCTAAGCAAATAATACAAAAAGAAAACATTATTGTAACATACTGTACCTATATATTGAAATAAAATACTGGTTGAGTAGGTTAAGTATCCTTTATCCAAAATGCCTGGGACCAGATGTGTATTGGATTTTGAATTCTTTCAGATTTTGCAATATTTGCATATACATATACAAAATCCATTTATGTTTCATATACACCTTATACACATAGCCTGAAGGTAATTTATATACATTTTTAATAATTTTGCACATGAAACAAAGTTTGTGTAACACAACCATCAGAAAGCTAAGGTGTCACAACCTCAGCTGCCCATATGGACAGTCTGTGGTTGTTTGGCATCACCTTCATTCCTAACTCTGAATTTATATGCCACTGATAAGCAATCATTTTCTTACACTTATTCACACTTAAGCATTTAACGGTAAAAAAATATGAAATACCATTAATACAATGAAAAGATAATGTGTTTAGTGTAACTAAGCAGCACAGTAGCATCAGCAAAATACCTGTATCAGCTGTTAAACAGTAACAACAAAAAACAACTGCAGGTGTTCAGTTTCCACCTATGATGCTGTGGTGTGGAGTTTTCCACTTGTAATGTCATGCCGTTGCTCAAAAAGTTTTGGATTTTGGAGCATTTCAGATTTCAGATTTTTGGATTAGAAATACTCAAACTGAAATTAAAATAAAGTATGTTTCACTGTACTCACCATTCCATCGAATGATGATGAACTTGTGATAGTGGTGATGATGATGATGATGATGAGTTTGGAGGATGAGGGGTTAACTGCTTGAGGCCAAGGGATCATCAGCTTATGTCATAACCTTATGGGTACTTTTCTCACTACTACAACTCAGAGAGCTAATATGATTCAGTATCGTACAGCAGCTAAAAGTACACACCAAAGTAGCATTAGAAATAAGGAAATTTCTCGAGTAGGAACGAGCTCACTGGACCATGGCATTGGGCAGACAGCAAAAACAGTAGAATAAAGCAGAAGATGCCACCACTTGCATACAGTGTGCAAAATTCAAGCCTGTAGATGATCAAATTTGAGTCTGGGAAATGAGTATCACATTTCAAAGCAGGTATACAAATCCCTGTTGGGAAAACCTAATTTGGACAAGAAGTCATTGTATCATTTCATAACCCCAGAACCCCTTCCATGGGACTCCTGCATCTTCAAGGCTTAATAAAATGCAAGAGCAAGAAAACAAACTCCTTTGGAGCAAGATATTCCTTTTCTACCCTTACAAAAGGTGGCTTCTAGCAAGCAGTGTAACAACTTGCAGTCAGAGTCCAGTTACACCTATGATAAGTTTGTGTTCATCAATGAATAAAAAGGGGTAAAGTTTTGTCAAAGACCTTTGCACTTTAAAGGATTCCATCATTTCCCATGACGGAATGCAGCCCCAAACCCGCAGGAGCCCATAAAAGGGGTCCTGGGTTGTATATAATGATAACAGTAAAAATAATAATAATATCAATTATAATACAAACAATAATAATAATAATAATGGTAATAATAATGATACTATTAATACTGATGATAATAACAATAATAATATTAACAATAACAATAATTATAATAATGATACAGGTTGAGTATCCCTTATCTGAAATGCCTGGGACCAGAAGTGTTTTGGATTTTGAATTTTTTAGGATTTTGGAATATTTGCATATACATACATTAATGAAATATCTTGGAGATGGGACCCAAATCTAAACACAAAATCCATTTATGTTTCATAAACACCTTATTAGCTTATTATTATGCTTCTTACAAACCTTATTATCTTCTGTTCATCACTTTCAGCACAGAACTTCAACAGTTTATCCTTCTGTTTCTTCATGTCATAGATGGTGGTCATTCCAACACTATACTCTTCTGTAAAACATTTCACACTTGCACCTCTGTCCAGTTTTTCCAACACCTTGACTTAATGTGCTATAGATAAACATAAAAGCTTCCTCTTTTTCTTATCACTGTTACCCATATGGGTATCTGCAGGCCTTTTTAACATTTTCAACATTATCTTTGTATCATGGAGCAAAGAATGAGCAAAAAACACAGTGAGTAATGTGGAAAACAGGATGGTATGTAAACAAATGGGTTAGAGCTGAGACATACTGCAATGTTTCAATCGTTCATCTGTCTTCCTCAGGAGATACTGATTCCAGCATTCGCCAGGAATCTGTTCCCCAGCAAGTGATGGTCACCTGGTCAGATGCCTTGGTGAGTTGCTCTCTGATTGGATCGCTTTTCCTGCTGCCTCCACTCGTTCACAGCGAACTACACTGCCCAATGTGACCAGCAGATGATACCAGATCTCATGTTAATGTTGTCTGTGGTAGTGATGTAAGCTGCTTCTAATACAAGGTCTGGGTTCATCTGCTGGTCACATCAGGCAGCGGAGATCACTGTGAACGAGTGGAGGCAGCAGGACAAGCAATCCAATCAGAGAGTGACATGCCAAGGCATCCAACCGGGTGACCATCACTTGCTGGGGAACACAGTCCCGCAGAATGCTGGAATCAGTATCTCCTGAGGAAGACCGCTGAACAGTCAAATCATTGAGGTATGTCTTGGCTCTAACCCGTCTGTTTCCAAATCATCCTGTTTTCCACATTTGTCATGATGGATAATAGATACAGTGAGTAATGCATGTAGGTCTGGTGGTGACGATGGTTTGTAACAAACTGGTGCCAACATATGGTCAGAGCCCAGCATGGACAAGTGATGTCAGGTGTGGAACTTTCCACTTGTAACATCACGTTGATTTTGGAGAATTTCGGATTTCAGATTTTTGGATTAGGGATGCTCAACCTGTAATAATAATAATGATAAAAAGAGGACTGGGAAGAAAAACACTTCCCACATATTCTTGGCATGTTGTGGAAGGCAAGTATGATGGGCAGGAGATGAGGGATGGAAACCCTTTCCTTCTTGTATCTAAAAAAATTTATGAAAGTAAGAACAGAAGGAGCCATATGAGGAGGGCTCATCCTCCTTGAAGGCTTAGGTTGGGGTGTCTAAATGCATTTGAATGCAACTAAGATGACAAGAAGGAAGAGAAAGGTAGTGTGTCTGAGGAACCTGGATGTTCTAACTCTTCGTGAAACAAAGCTGAAGGGTATGGGTAAGGGAGAAGAATGATTCATCAAAGTTTTGTCATAGGGGTAAAGTCAGGGATTAATGTGAGGGCGGGAGCTAAGGAAGGGGTAGCACTTAAAGCTGCTGGAAAGCGTTAAAAAGTGTAAGGAAGTGAGCACCAGGTTGATGTGGGTAAAAGTGGAAGTGGATTACAGAAAGAAGTGGGTGATTATCAGTGCTTATACACCTGACTATGTGAAGTCTGATGAAAAGATGTGAGTGTTTTAGGGGAGCTGAGTGAGTGTGTCAGCAGTTTTGCTGTGAGAGATCAGCTACTTGTGGTGAGTAATTTGAATGTGAGTGGGTAATGTGCCAGTTGAGGGTGTAATTTGGGAGCATGGAATATTCTGTGACATGAATGGAAATGATAAACAGCTTGTGCAACTGCATGATGAAAATGGACAGGTGATTGGGAATACCTGGTTTAAAAAGAGGGCCATACATAAGTATACACGGAATAAGAAAGAAAGTAAATGGGCACTACTGGGTTACACACCAACTGACAGATGTGCAATAGAGACTCTTGGACATGAAAGTGCTGAGAGGGGCAATGGGTGGGGTGTCTGATCACTATCTGGTGCAGGCGAGGGGGAACATTTGTAGAGGCTTTCGGAACAGAGGGAATGATATGGTTGGGAAGAGGGTGGTGAAAGTAAGTGAGGTTTGAAAAGAGACTTGTGTGAAAAGATACCTAAAGAAATTGAGTGTATAATGGCAAAAGGTGAGAGTAAAAATGAAGCTATGGTAGTGGGTGAGAAGTGGGAGGTTTTAAGGAATCAGTGCTGGCATGTGAGAGAAAAGTGTGTTGCATGTGGAAGAATGGAGGTGGGCAGCTGAAAACTTTTAGAGAGTGGTAGGATGACGAAGTTAAATTGCACATGAAAGAGAAGAGAGATCTATATAGGCACTGAATACAAGGAAGGAGTGCTAATGAGTTGGAGATGTCCAAAAAATATGGAAAGAGGTCAAGAGGAAGGTGTAGGAGCTGAAAAGATGGCACATGACAGTTGGGGTGAGAGAGTATCAACAAACTTCAGAGAGAATAAGAAAAAGTTGTAGAAGGAGGTTAATAATGAGAAGAACAAGAACATGAAGGAAGGGGACAAATAAAGGAAGGGGTAAAAGGTAGAGATGAGGTGAAGAGATGGAGTGAGTACTTTGAAAGACTGTTGAATACGTGGCAGCTGTAGGGTGTTTTGGTACAGGAGGTATGTGAAGTGACATAGTCATGGCAAGTGTTTTGGTGGAAAGAGACAAGGTGATGACAGCTCTGAATAAGCTGAAATGTGATGAGGCAGTTGGAATGAATGGTAATGCAGCTGAATTTCCTTAGGAAAGGGGTGACTGTGTTGTTAACAGGTTAGTTAGGATTGGCAGAATGCCTGTACAGTGCTACTGTATAAAAGGCAAATGGTACAAAGATGAGTCTTGAATAAAAGATATGTATGTCTGTTGAGTATACCTGGTAAGTTGGTGCCACTGTATAAAGGCAAATGGGACAAAGGTGAGTGTACCTGGTAAGTAGTATGTTCGAAGGGTGACTGGAAGGGAGGTGGCACACACAGAGCATCAGACTGGTAGGAGAACAATGTGGTTTCATGAGCGGCAGAGGATGTGTGGATTAGGTATTTACTTTGAAGCATGCTTGTAAGAAATACTTACAGAAACAGAACAATCTGTATGTGTCATATATGTATCTGAATAAAGCATGTGATAGGGTTGATGAAGACATTCTGTGGAAGGTGCTACAATTGAAGGTGTGGGAGGAAAAGTATTTGAATCATTAAGTTATTTTATCATAAGAGTAAAGCAAGTTTACAAGTAGGTAGAGAAAAGGGTGAGTGGTTCTGGGTGAAGGTGGGTCTGTGGCAGGGGTGTGTGATGTCAGCAAGGCTGTTTAATCTATTAAGGGATAGTATGGTAAGGAATGTGAATGGCAGTGTCTTGGGGAGTGGAGCAGGTATATAGTCTGTAGGGTGTGAGGGACCTGGAAGATGAGTCAACTGTTGTTTGCTAATGACAGGCGCTGGCGGCAGATTCGAATGAGAAACTATAGAAGCTAGTGTTTGAGTTTGGGGCAGTGTGTGAAAGGAGAAAGTTAAGAGTAAATGTGAATAGGAGCAAGGTTATTAGGTTTAACAGTGAAAAGAGAGAAGTTATTTAGGGAAAAGTTAGAAGAAGTGGAGTGTTTTAGATACCTGGGAGTGGATAAGGCAGTGAATGGATCCATGGAAGATGAAGCGAGTCATAGGGTGGGTGAAGGGACAAAGGTCTAGGGCACATTGAGGAATGTGCAGAAAGACAGGCCCCTGTCTTTAAGTGCAAGGATGGGTCTATTCGATGGTACAGTAGTTACGTTAGTGCTATACAGATGTGAGGCATGGACCTAGTACAAAAATGTAAAGAACAGGCTGAGTGTGTTGGATATTAAATGTCTGAGGACATTTTGAAGAGTATGGAGGGTTGACTGAATAAGAAATGATAGGATAAGGGGATGGTGCAGTAGTAAGAGGAGTATGTATGAAATAGCTGAAGAGGGTGAGCTGAACTGGGTTGGAAAAATAGAGATGATAAGTGAGGAAAGGATGATTCAGAGGATATACATATCAGAAATGGGGGGAACAAGCAAAAAGGGGAACTAAGGAGGAGGTGGAAGGATAAAGTGAATGATCCTTTGAAGGTTTGGGGCCTGAACATGCAGGAGGATGTAAGGCATGCAAGAGATACAGCAAATTGGAACAATGTGGCATATAAAGTGGTCTGGGGAAACCACAGAATGGTCTGTGAGGCCTGTTTGTGGATGGGTGTTTTGGTGCAAGCCAATTATTTGTCTTGTATATGTTTTATATATAATCATTACTGTACAACCCCAGGACCACTTTCATGAAGGGGTCCAGGGGCAATAACACCAAGAAACCTTGTCCAGGGACCCCTAAAGCTTCAGAGCTCCAATATATCTAATTGTGAGCAAGATGCACTGCACTGAAGCAAGAAGTTTTGACAAGACTGCACTCTCTTTCATTAACTGAAAATGATACAACCTCAGTAAAGGTGATTTCCCCTCTATAATGCCACCTACCTTCAATGAGGTTGTATCATTATCATTGGTTTAATACTAAAAGGAGCATAACCTCATCAAGGAACTTCTCACTCCAAAGGAATGCATCACTTCCTTTCTAATGGATATAGCACACCCTTGCGGCTGCAGGAGTCCCATAAAAGGGGTCCTGGAGTTATATAATCAAAAGATTACATATAAAAAATAAGCTGTCGCAAGAAGTAGGTGAATGCATCTAAAAACTCTACAAATATACTTGTATTGATCTAACAAGAATTTAAATAAAAATTACAAAAGCACTGTAAACTATTTGATGAGACATTTATGATTCTAAATAGGTAGTTTTAAAGATAAGCATATATTCAAGATAAATTGCTCTGGATGTAGAACAAATTTTATGATTTATATCTAACAACAGAGGGAAGAACAAAGTACTTTGTAAAGCTTGCATAAAAGCTTTACTACACAGATATCCATCAACTAGGAGATGTAATTTAGAACTTGTCTCTGAGGAAATGTAGAGATGGTTTTCCTTAAAGTGGATGATTATCGCAAAACAATTAAGAACTTGGAACAATCCGGTTCTCCTTAAATCTTGTTTCATTCAAAGAATTTCTTTTTTTTTAAAAAACAATCTATTACTACAATAAAGTTTCTTAAGTAATAAAATGCAAGAAAACCTTGGTACAAGTTCACACTTCTAACTGCAATTCAAACCAACAATCAGGTAATTACCACATGAAAAAAGTCTTTCAACTTACTGTTAAGTAATTAATTAAAACACAAGAATCAACAAAAACCAAGGATAAAACAAATTTGTAATTCTAGTAAAAAAGAGAAATATTATAAGAAAAAGAAAAATATAGCATACATTAATTACTTTTTTCCAGGCATGAGGGGGTGTATGAGAGATTTGGTATGGCAAGGAATGCAAAGGGAATAAACTGTGGAGTGGCAGAGTAGGTGATATGTAATACTTTGAGGTGGTTTGGGCACATTGAAAGAATGTAAGATGGGGAGTCTACAAGGAGAGTGTATGATAGTGTGATCAGAGTGGTTGGTGTGAGAAGACCACCTGTGACAGGGGGAAATAGAGTGGAAGAATTCTGAGGGGAAAGAAATCAGGAAGAATACATGGAATGGTGTATGCAAGGATCCATGAAAGGCTAGTGAAATGGAGAAGCTTCTGCCATGGTCACTCACTTGATGGGAGTTCCTGAAGGGAAAAGCTATCACAGACAGATACATAGATAGGCAGGTACATTTCTGTCCGTGCACAGATATCACACTATGCATTTTATGGATCTTTCCAGCCGTAATATCAAACTTTGCATATGGATCATTTATGTATTGTTTATATATACAAATATATGTATTTTTCATTTATATGACATATAATTAACATACAATAGTGGGCATGTTAATCTGGCATCATACCAGGATGACACAAAATGTTCTTTGACAATCGTAGGTAACTGAGATGCATGGTATTTTTCCCAGCTGTTTAGGTAAGTTGCTAGAGATAACTGCAAAACTGGTGGAAGCTAACATTAGCTGGGATCTTAAATGATGGCAGAAACCAATAAAATGTATGGAGCAGTATATCTGGTCCCTCAATTAATACTGGGGAGGCATTCCTGGAAATCTCAACTTAATGGAAATACAGGACAGCAGTTCATATTTTACCAAATGATTCAATGGGATAATGTGGGGTTACGTTCCTGGGGGTGATTTCTCAACCTAATTTTCACACAAAAATATAAATAGAGTATCAAGAAATATTCAGAAAATTCAGGTATGTTAAAGTAATCAAACAAACATTAAGCAAAAAATACAGCATTTAAGTATAATATTTATATGTCATCCAGCAATATAATATGCAAGAAATAAGGATACATTCCAGACTCTCAACCCATCTGCCTCAGACCCATTTTTATCACTTGTTCATGACATTCATAAGATGTAAAGTCATTCACAATGCACCTTATTACTCAGTGATAATGGCCAATGTGATATATACATGCGCTGTAGGAAAACGGTGTAAAAGGTGGCAACAGCATTCACCAGTTTCTTGGAAATCACTCTTCATCTATCACTAACATCAATTCTCACTCCTCATCAATCACTAACATCGATTCTCACTCCTCATCTATCACCAACATCGATTCTATCATTTTTATAAAGAACAATAATAAAACAGGATGTCAAAATATTGAATGTGAAATACACAAAAACAACCAATGGAAGAAGCCAATTGTGAGGGCATGTAGAGTTGGAGTGAGTGGGTGAAAGGGGTGGTGGTGATGCTAAGTCCATCACAGCTTGCCACCCCTTCATTTCAGTACTTACACTAATTTCATAACCTTTATGGTGAACAAGAGTAATACAGGATGTATTTTACATTTACTACTTGTAATTTAAAGAGAAGAAATTTATACAAGAATCAATCAAAGAAGCTAACTGTAAAGGGCCCATAGTGGTGGAGTGGGCATGAGGAAGGGAGGAGGAGGAGGAGGAGGAGGTGTTTACTCCTCTGTCTGCATGGCCTACCTCCTTCTCCACCATCACCCCACCACAACCTCAAGTTCCCCTTTCAACTTCACTTGTAGGATTTGGCTGCTTACTTTTTGTGAAATAAATTGTCATCATCGTTAACCCTAAAGGTGGTGCATTCTTTATCACAGAGAAAACAATCTTACTGTTTAATGTATATCCTTAGGTGAACACTGCCACTTGCTAATGAATGACTGCTCTAGCAAGCAACTGTCCACAACGACCATACATAATTTTGTGATTTTTGAAAAATTTTCGATTTTTGTTTCTAAGTGTACATTATCTATTGTTTCAGAAACATTGTATAACTGTATAAGCAGATTACTGAATGGTGGGCCACTGGGTAACAGGAACCAGGTATAGCATCATAACATTTGTAGCAGTTAAGGAGTTAAAGACCTACAAGATAGGATACCAAACTTTGATGCATTCATGCAATTCAATTCAAGCAACTGCAAAATAAGACATAATTCACCATCTGAAAAGAAGAGGGAATTGGATAACAGCAGCCAAGCCCAATGAACATGAAAGAAATTCCGGTTAAATCACAGTAATTCTAACTAGTCCTTTTAAGTAGTGGCTACAAGGGAATACAGCCAACTTTCTTTATGTGACTTTTACTAAATTCCTATATAATTCTTAAAAAAAAAAGACCAGTTTACAAAGAAACATACAGTGAGTATCCTGAAGGACTGATGAATATGCTAGACCACATGGAAATAGACATGGTGTGTTTGGGACAGAGTGGAATTCAGAGCAATAGGGTCATGGTGAACGGGATGGTGACAAAAGGGAAGGTAGTTAAAAACTTTTTACACTCTAAAGTGTTGCAAAACAGTGGGAAAGGATGGATTTGTGAGTGAATTTCTCAATAGATTTGTGAGTGAATTTCTCAATAAAGGGGATGATGGTACTGTTTGCTGATTGATGAAGATGTTCTGAGGGGAGGTGCTTGGGGATTGATAGAATGCCTGTAGGGTGCCCTTGTAGGAGGGCAAGGACAAAAATTAATGTTCAAATTGATGAGGTGTGAATCAGTTCAGTATACATGATAAGGTACATAAAAGAGTGGTGAATGAAAGAGTGGTATTGTCCACTGAGCAGCTGATCAGGGAGGAACAATATGGCTCCTAGAGAGGTAAAGGGAGCGAGGACCACATGTTTGCATAGCAAAACCCTTGTAAGAACGTGCTAAAGAAAGTGACTTGTTTGCAGCATTTATAGATTTGGAGAAAGCATAAAGTATGGTTGACAGATGCCTTATGGACGATGCCATGGGTACATGGGGTAGATGAAAAGTTACCAAAAGCAGTGAGGAATTCTAACCAGGAGAGTAAAGTATGCATGCAAGTGGTGTGTGTTAAAGGTGAATATGTGCCAAAAACAGTCGATCTGTGTAGAGGATGTGATATATAATTATGGCTGTTAAATATGTCTTAAATATGTCTATGGACCTGGTGGTGATGGAGTTAAATGCGAGGTCTTAGAGCAAGGGGAAGGTCTGCAGTATACTGGAGGTGGATGGAGGAGTATGAAAGGTAAATTACTGCAGATGACCTGGCCCTGGTGGAAGATTCCAAGGAGAAACTCCAGAAGTTGGAAGTGGAGTTTGGGAAAGTGTATAAAATAAGAAATGTTAAATTTAGATGTGAACAAAAGTAAGGTAATGAAGGGCACCAGGGAGGTAAGACAGGATGGTATAAACTGAAATGGGGAGGGTCTGGAGAAAAAAGAGTATTTTACGTGGTTTGAAGTGGACTTTGCAGCAGATGAGATCAAAGTGATTCAAATGCTATAAGAAAGGGTGAATTAAGGAGTGTATAGAAGGATAAGTCAATGTCTGTATGAACAAGGTGAATTCATGAGTGTATGGAAGGATAAGTCAAAGTCTGTAGGAGCAAAGAATGGTATGTCTGAAGGTACAAATGCCCTAACAATGCTGTATAGATGCGAGTCATTGGCATTGAAAGCTAAGAAAAGGAGGAGGGTAGGGGAGCTGGAAATTAAATGCCTAAGGACAATATGTGGTATGAGGCAAGTTGCCTGTACAGGAAATAGTGTCAAAGAGGAGGGTGTAGCAGTGAATGTACTTTGATTAAGACAGTTGAACTACATTTTCAAGAAAATATATTAGAATTATTTTCATACTATTTTACCATTCCCCGCTTAGTGAGGCAGTGCCATTAAACAACAAAGAATGAACTCATTTACTCATATCAATGCCTTGCCATAATGTATTATGCACTGAAACCAAAGCCACATATCCAAAGTCAAGTCCCACAGACCTTTCCCTGGTTTCCCCTCTCACTTCATGTGCCTTGGTTCAGCCCACAGACAGCATGTATATCACACTTCTCCCTGTATATCACATTGCTCCAATTTGCTCTAACCCATGCATACCTTACACCCTTCTTCATGTTCAGGCCCCAGTAACTCAAAGCGTCTTTCAATCCATCTTTCACTGGTGTACTAAGTCTCCCCTTCTACATGCTCATAGAAAATAGATTCCAAAATTATGTAATACTCCAATGTATCTTTATTTTTTGGATTTCTTAGTACCAACAAATGCTCAACCAACAACACCAATGACTAGTGTAAACACTAATCATATCATGATATGAGAATAAAAGAAATGTAGCCCAGACAACACCAATCTGTTAACAGTGTACACGACACCAATCTGTTAACACTGTACATTTGAAGAAATATTTTTGAAATTCCTGATGATGCAGGAGTCCTTTCTAGGTCTTGCAATACAAGCTACCATCAAGACAACAAGCAAAGAAACATTGATTAAATATAATAATCCCACAGAATATTCCATCAACAAAGAAATCGTTGCCACAAAACATATATTCTAGAGAGAACATGACAACTACTGTAAGTTATGCAAATCACCATTTCTTGCATTCCAACAACACTTCTGAGCAATGGAGGCCTCACATAAATTAGACAACATTACTAACAATGAGAAAACTAAAAGGAAGTTCCATGGGAAACTTGTAAAGTCCACACTGTAGCAGAGTTACTGTGAGTGAATCAAGACTGGGTGGAGATACTGTCTGGAAAATATCAGAAAATCTGTAGTCGGTTCCTTTGCCAAAGGTGAAGTTTTTCCAAGTTAGAGGGTAAGCTTTTTTCCCTAATTGGGTGTTCCATGAAACATAGTTGTCACCTGCAGTGCAGCACTGTTTCTATAAGTAAAATGTATAAGAGTGTAAACACTGTTTGGAAAATATAAAGACCTTTTATATTGAATTCCATGGCCAATGTGGAATTATCTTTATGTCATGAGGTAGGTTTGTTTACAGGTTAAACCTTTCTACTTGAAGTAAGTTCCATAGAACTGTAACATATCTATTGGAAATAAAATTTGAATAGGTTGAAATGTTATTTAGAAAGTCATCAAAATCATCTTTATAAAGTTTCATGACCATGGAGAGATTTTTCTCCAGTTATGAGCTAAACTAAGTTCCAGGTTTAAATTTTTGAGATTTTTCTTCAGTTATGAGCAAAACTAAGTTCCAGGTTTAACCTTTTAATAGAAAGGATAGCTTTGGCAAATTTCAAATGAGTTAAGGATTTCATGTCACTTTTAAGATCAATGGTTCCCAACCTGGATGGTTCCATCCCCATCGGGCATTTTTTAAATTGAGAGGAGAGGTAAACATTAAAAGGGGTGTTCAGAAAATTCCAGTGTACTTGATTTTAAAATATAAAACAAGTATAAAGGTATTATTTGTTTCCAAAATACATGTGTATCTGCGTTCTATCCACTGACCTTGATGCAACATTAGACTTACGGCTCATTAGCTGTGGATGATTCTGTTGCCCTAAAGTTAAATTTTGTTTCAAAATGAATTACAAATTATCATAAAAGTATTTGAATGTTTAGAAAACATTCACATAATGATATGTAACAACAGTACATAAAGAAGGATCCAAGCTAACACCTAACTTTGGATTCTCCTTGTATTCTGGTGTTACATATGCCATGATGTAAATGTTTGAAACGCTTGATGTAATATTCATTTGAACTTCTATGAGGGGTTATCAGCCATCATTCTTATTTGAAAGGAAGGGTTGGGTTAAGTAAATATAGGAATCACTAATTCAGATGCTGGGAAAAGAGTGTATAAAGTTCCAAGGATAACTAATCTACAATTCTAAGTTATGAAACAGGTTTCAGTTGCAGGCTGAAGTGTAACTCTCGATGGCAGACACTGGACGGACAGATGGACGGACAACGACAACGGACAAAGCGATCCCTAAGCATGAGTCATGTTATGCTGATGACACAATTACTATAAGTATTTCATGGAAAACTTGCATTAGCTGTAGTGCTGCATAGTTATTTGAAGTGAAATAAAAATGAAAGAAAACATTCAAAATTTTTAAGACATCTATTTTTTATAGTAGCTGAAACAGCAAGGGCAACTGAAGCAATCGCATCATCTATATATATATATATATATATCCCCTGGGGATAGGGGTGTAAGAATACTTCCCCCGTATTCCCTGCGTGTCGTAGAA
>JAYMFT010097504.1:0-13853 GCA_038088735.1 Panulirus argus | reverse complement strand
CCTCGGCGACAGTAAGCATCTCCAGTAGCTGAGAAGCCCATGGGACCTCTGCAATGCTTAAAGCGTCCGTACGGCGTAATAAAAGTGGTGAGGTGCTGGTCCTCCTTGACGAGTTCAAGTTGCCAATATCCGCACAGGGCGTCCGCTGTCGTAAAGTACCGTGATGAGGGAGTGACACGGCGGACTGCGTCGAACGGTGTCGGGGAAGGATGTGTCGGGGGGATACCTGGCTGTTGAGATGAGACAGGTCGACACTGATCCTGACGCCTTTGTCCTTCGCTACGGTAACTAGCGGGTGGCACCATTCAGAGGGTTCATCTCCTACCGGTGTTATGATACCTTGACGTACCATTGATTCGAGTTCCTCCTTCACCTGTTCCTGGAATGTGAAGGGGATCTGTCACGGAGTGTGGATGGCGAATGGTACTGCTCTCTCCTTCAGATGAATTCTCATGGGTTTACCCGTCATCGTTTCTAACGAGGCCACTTTGAGGTCCTGCTTAGTGAGTAGCACGTCCTTACATTCCTGTAGGAAAATACTCTCTTGCAGCAGACGGGGATGGCAGGTCAGGTTGTTGCGACAAGTCACACCTGTTTGCGTGCTTGACCTCCAAGATCGGCTTAGGGAACTGGGGAGAAATGATGGCTAGCTCCTGGCAATACCTGTAGGAGAGGAGAGGAGTCGTGACACCATCGTGGACCTGTATCTTGGTAGTACAAGTCCTCTTTCCCAGTTGTAATGTTGCTTGAAAGAATCCTAGGGCAGGAGCCATCTCGGATCCACAGCTGTTAGGGTAGTGGTGGATGCTAGGGGCTGTAGATCGCTGCGTGGAATTCCAAGCGAGTCCATGTGTTCCTGACCTATGACTGTGACGTCCGCGCCTGTGTTTGGCAACATCTGAAGTTGCGATATGGTCTTACCGTATACCAGTTGGGCACAAACGGACTTTGGAGTGTTGTTGTCTGCTGACACGCGACGGCAGTTGCTGTTCCTCTTACGTGAGGGTGATCTTCTCTTATTCGACACCGTTGACCGGAACTTTTTAGCGAAATGCCCTATCTTGTGACAGAAGCGGCACTCACACTCCTTGGCAGGACACTTGCTAGTCTTGGGTCAATGCCCTTTGAGTCCGCAATTCGAACAGGTGTCATCCTTTGCAGGGCACTTCCCATGGTCATGTCGTGGATTACATGACTGGCAAGAGTCGGTACTATGTGCTGGTGTCTTGTGATGATGTCGTGGAGGAGAGAAGCGGGTCTGCTTTTCTTGCTGTTTCTTTTTCTTATAAGTGGAGACAGCACACAGTTGGCTCGGGGACGATCTAATGTCTGAGGCTGTGCCTTGAGCAGCCTCAAACGATTGGCAGCAGTTAACCATTTCCTCATATGAGGTACCTGCATGTAGAGAAGTGAGGCGCTGCATGAGCTCCTCATTTTTGACCCCCATTAGTAGGACCATTTTGAGCTGTGCGTCCGCGCAAGCAACTGGGTCACCGGAGCACAAGTCCACTTCCGCGGCTAAGTCCATTAGACGCATGTGGAAATCCGCGAACGACTCTCCGTCCTTCTGTTTACAGCGCAAGAGTGCGCGTCGACGTAGAGCTTCGTTCTTCTGGTTTTTGAAGTGTTTCTGTAGCACGTCTAGTACCTCGTTTACTGTCAGTGAAGTGTCCTTTGGTATCTTGAGGGCATGCTCCATGGCCCGTTGCACATCAAGGGACACTGACATCCTGAGTTGTATTAACTGCTTTTCCCTGCTCAATTTCTGCAGGTCCACCATTTTGACTTAGTCATCCCAATGACTGTGCCACTGATGAAATGTTTGGAAAGTGTCATCAGTGAGTAATGTGGGTGGCCTTTGTGCGACAGTCTTGTGTGCAGGGTGTGTCACTGATGAGGTACTTGTGACTTCCATGCTGGCATCGGAGGTAAAGGCATTTGAGGCGTCAGTGTCCGGCGTAGCAGGGTTGAACTCCGGTGCAGCTGGGTTGAACGTAGATGGGACACGCTCTTGTGTTAACATGTGTATCAGCACTGAAAAGCGTTCAGCCTCCTCTCTGTGCCTCTCGGCGTTTTCTTCTCTGCCTCTTTCTTCCTCCTGCCTTCTCCTGTCTTCCTCATCTCTGCATCTTTGTTCTTCTTCTGCCCTCCTGCGGTTCTCAGAAGAATTTTGCTCTTTCTTTAGGTACCTCATTAACTGGAGGAATTCCGGGGCACTTTCTCTATCCGTGTAGTGAGGCGTGAGTGGCGGTGGTTGATCAGTGCATGCGTGGTATGTTGGATTCTCTCTCCTTGCTGGCGGTCCATCGTGGCCCAAAGTCCTGTCCTGAGGTGGTCCACGTGTTTCCTCGTCTGTGTCTGAGGCATGTGGGGTGTCTCCAGACTCCGAACTAGCTGGTGAATTCACCATTGTTCTAGACTACGCACTAGAGCAATCGTGATAGTGAGAATGTGCAAAACTTTGTGTATTATCTCAGTTTAGTGTAGGCCGCGAGCTAGGAGCGTGTAGCTCTTGGCTTTGTATGGGTTGGTGGGGGCTGCTGGGCTAGGGCATTACGTAATCCAACGTCACAGAATGGCGGCTGCTACCCAGTATTTGACCTTTGACCTCGGGGCTTTGGTTTGATTCCCTGAAATGCCCCACAGGGACTGTAATGCACCTTCCATTGCACTGAGCACATGCACTGTAACATGTCACAAAGCACTGACTCTGTAAAGGGCCGTGATATACACTGATCACCGTGTTGAGCTGGGTTTATTGTCTGATGGTGTCGCGCTGGGAGGGGTCTGCGCACATGTCGATATGTAGTCGTTACACTGACTTATATCCTTTAAAAGTACTCACTGCGCCATGTCCATATACTCACTGCGCCATGTAGTTTGTTCACTGTGATGAGTGATTAAATCATAGGTTCTAATAAAAAGGGCTCTTTACTTTAAAGGGTATATTGGATTACACAGAGACTGGGTGCGTAGACCTGTCCGTATGTCTTAGCACCAGAGGCGAGACTAAATGCTTACATAGACAGCTTGACCTGCTATAGAGAATGGAAGGCCAGATGTATCTATAGGACATACTATTACAGATGGTACATGTTACATAAATGCATCTCTGTCTGTCTTATATCATGTATCTACAGGAACCAGAGGACATAACTTGATATTAAGCAAGAAATTTGTAAATACATAGTGGTATCAAAATGTTCTGGGACTAGGCTTATGTACAAGAAAGTACTCACTTGATTCAAGGTTGGGCACCATCCCCTTCAAAATAGTCCCTTTGACAGCCATACAGTGCTCCCAGCACCATTGCCATTAATGGAAGGCTTTCTGGAAGTCTTGTTCTGGAAATGTGTCAAGCACCTTCTGCGATTCGTGCTGGATCTCCATGATGTCAAAATGGCGACCCTTCAGCTGAAACTTCATCTTCGAGAAGAGGAAGAGGTTCCAAGGTGCCAGATCTGGTGAGAAGGGCAGGTGTGGTAGGGTCACTGTGCTGTTGCAGCCGAGAAATTCATGAGTTACTAGAGGTCAATGGGAGGATGCATTGTCTTCATGATGCATCCAATTGCTCTTGTGCCACATTTCAGGTCATTTCCGCTGAATGTCCTCTCTCAGGCACCTCAAAACATTGCAGTAGAATTGTTCGTTCATGGTCTGGCCCTTGGGGACAAATTCGTGGTGAACAACCCCACAAATGTTGAAGAAAATGATGAGCATGCTCTTGGTCACACTGTGGACCTGCCTGGCCTTCTTCATTCATGGAGATTTTGGGCTCTTCCACTGTGAAGACTGTTGTTTGGTCTCCAGGTTGTACCCGTAGACCCAAGTCTCGTCCCCAGTGATGACCCTCAACATGAAGGTTGGGTCATCCAGGGCATGCTGATGGAGATCTTGATAGACCTTGGAACGGTGCTCCTTCTGATTGGGGGTCAGAAGCCTGGGCACGAAATTTGCAGCAGTGCGATGCATGTTCAAATCAGACGTTAGGATTGCCTGCGCTGTTCCGATTGACACATCAATGATGGCAGCAATGTCCTTAATGGATCTCCGACAATCCTCATGCACAAGTCGCCAAATTGTTTCCACATTTTCAGGGATTGAGCTCATGGAAGGTCGCCCAAACCTCTTGTCATCATCCAGTGAGGTTCTGCCACTTTTGAATTATGCATGCCACTTGAAACACCTTGCACGACTCATTCCTTCATTACCATACTCATGACGAATCATGCCGAAGGTCTCAGTTGCAGATTTACCAAGTTTGATGCATAATTTGATGTTTGCTCTCTGGTCTAGTTTGCTGTCCATGATGAAATTGCAAATGTGCATGTGGTCAAAAACCTCCCATGGAACAACACACAATGTTCACAGAATGATTCCACTCGTCAGACTGATCGATCATGGTTATGCCTGACTGTCACAGCATGCACATTGCCATACTGCCATCTGTTGGCATGCTATGAAGCCAGGTTTGGAAATTTTTTGATACCACATAAGGATGTAAAGAAATACTTTTATAATATTAGAGTGGTGGATGGTTGAAACAGATTGCCTAAGGATGTGGTTAATGCAGACAGCATACATAAATTCAAGAGGTTGTATGATAATAGAGAGCATTCAAGAGACAGGGGCCCCATGAGTGTAAAACTCCCTCCCCATACTGTACAAATAGGTAAACATGAAAAGCAAACACAGCTGGTCCAGAGGGCAACAGAGAGAGAGCAAAGTTATAGGGAAAGGTTGGAGGCTTTAAATTTACCCACCCCAGAAAAAAATTTTTAAAGGAACAGTTGAAGTGGACAAGACACTTCTTTGAAAGATGTAGGGTTGGAGGAACTGGAGGATATAACATGAAATTAATTAAGAAACTTGTTAATGATGACGATGTAAAGAAATTATTTTATAATGTAAGATTGGCTGGATAAATTGAAGAGATTGACTTAGGACATAATCAATGCAGATAGCATACATAAATGTAAGAGGTTTTCTGATAATAGGCATTGTTCAAGAAATGGGGTGTTATGAGTGTGAAACTCCCTCCCCATAAAGCACAAAGAAGTAATTACATCCATCCTGTTCCATTCATTTTTTTCTGAGGCCCATACCTCTTATCCTTACAACACCAACAGGACTATTGTGCCATCAAACATGCCCATCTTTGCCCTCAAAAACATTGGTCTCCCTTTCTACACACTTCTCAATAAGCCCAGGACCTTAGCTACCTCACATACCTTATGGCTCACTTAAGTTCCCATGACTCCTTTTGGTGTCATATCCATTACTGGTATCCAAAACATTATACTTCCTTTGGGTTCTTTACATTCACACTTACACCCCGGCTAACCTGTCTCCTTTCACTGCTAAAACCAATAGCCTTGCCTTTATTCACATTTTCTTTCAACTTTTCCATTTCACACGCTTTCCTGAACTCAAGAAATCAGCTTCAGCAGTATTTCTTTCAAATCAGCCATCAGTGCCATGTTATCAGCAACCAGTAACTCGTTCATCTCCCAAGCCCCCTCATCCCTAACAGACTGTAGACCATCCCACTATTAATGACCTTCATATACACTTACCTAATCACCTCAGCCATAAACAGATTAAACAGTCACAGACCTTCCTTCACTTGGAATCACTCTCCCATTTCTCTTCCTGTGCACACACACACACAAAAAAACAACTCTATGCTTCTAGTAGCATTCCTCCCACACCAGATATTTGTAACACCTTCCACAAACCATTTTTGTAAGCTCTGTCATATGCTCTCTCCATATCAATAAATGCCACATATCTATTCTTTTGTTGCATTAAGTATTTCTGAAACACATCCTCTATCACTCCTTAAACCTCATTGTTCCTTCCTAGTCTGATGCTCTGTGCATGCTGCCAACCTTGCAATCACCACTGTCTTGTACAACTTATTATATATACTCATACCAGAGTTACACCTCAATAATTTGAACATTCTCTTTGGTTCCCCTTGCTTTTATATGGTGGTACTATATAGGCATTTGGCCAGTCCTCAGGCACATCACCATAACTCATTTATACACTGAAAATCCTAACCAACCCATCAAGAACATAGTCACTCTCTTTTGTAAGACATTCAGCTGCATGTTCCCAATTTGGCCATTATTTTACCTATTTATGTAGTATAGGGAGGGAGTTTTACACTCATAGGGCTCCATCTCTTGAACATTCTTTACTGTCATACAGCCTCTTAGATTTATATATGCTATCTCCATTAACCAAATCCTCAGTCAGTCTGTTCTATTCATCACCACTCTTATGCTATGAAGGTAATTCTTTACATCCTTATTTACAAGTTTCTTGCTTAATTTCATGGTATGTTCTCTGGTTGCTCTATCCCTACATCTCTTGAAAAACTGTCCACTGTCCACATCATCAGTCTCTTTAAAAACTTAAAGGTTATGAACCAATCACCATCTTTGTTGTCCTCGTCTGGACCTTCTCTATGAGCTCTGGGCTTTCTTGGTAGTGGTGACCAAACCTGAGAAGCATATTCTACTTTTGGTGTTATATAAGTTATGAATGGCTTGCTAAATATTTCCTAATCCAGATACTTGAAACCTATTCTGATGTTTGCCAGCAGACAGTTTGTTTCCCCAATTATTCTCCTAATATGGGACTTTGGTTTCAGGGTCGGGACAGTGTTGACTCCCAGGTTCTTTTCATGCACAGAATACTGAAGCTTATATCCTGCTAGGTAATAAATGTATTAAGGCTGTGTTTTGCTTTTTCCAACTTTTTACTTTACATTTGCTGGACTGAATTTCATCAATCTTTTTCCAGTCCAGCTTTGAGGCTGTTTAGGTCCCCTTCTAAGCAGATGCAATTTTCCACACTTTTCACTTCCCTCATGACCTTTGCATCATCTGCAAACATATTCAGGTAGGATTTCATCCTTCAGGAAAGTCATTTATATAGATCAAGAAAAGTAATGGTCCAACAGCAGAACCCTGTGGCTCTCCACTGGTCGCCTCAACCCTTTTGGAAAACTCTCCTCTGATATACATACTTTGTTCCCTTTCACTGAGATAATATATCTATTGTAGCAGTTTCCCCTCGTATCCCTGCTTGGTGAACCAGTTGCTTAATCAGCATCCCATGGGGTGCAGTGTCAAATTTTGGTGAACCAGTTGCTTAATCAGCATCCCATGGGGTGCAGTGTCAAATTCTTTCTGGCAGTCCATATATAGGCAGTCCAACCTAAGCCTTCCCTTTTGTCCAGGACTGAGCTCACTCTCTTGTAGAACTCAAAGAGGTTAGTTACATGACCTTCTTTTCCTAAAACCTTACAGTCTCTCTTAGGAAGTTTCTCTGTAGAAAGTGATCCTTTTGCTTCCTCATAATTTTTTCCAGAACCTTACATATCACACTCATTAGTAAGACTGGTCTGTAGTTCAGTGCCTGTTCCTGGTCTCCTTTCTTATCTATAGGTATAAAGTTTGCCCTTTTCCATTCCCTTGGCACTATGCCTCTCTCCAGTGACATCTTGAGTAGTAATTTAAGTGGTTATCGAATGTATCCACAAATTTTTATTACATATGGTGAAATTTCATCAGGACCATGAGCCTTGTGTAATGAGCTGGGCTTAAGCTCCCCTCCTCTGTGTTAGGGCTCATCTTTAGCACTCAGTACAGAGAAACTAATACAGTCCTCTTATTACTTATCAAATCTCTTGCTGGGGTGTACAAACAATGGGTAGGGTTTACAAGACTTTAATTTACAGCCATTGCCAATACTACAGTAAGAAAATTACTCCAAACAGAAACACTTTACCCTAACTACTCACAGAAGATATTTACATACAGTAAAGAAATTAACCCCAAACAGAAACACTTTTCCCAAACTGCTCACATAAGCTAATTACTTACAGTAAAGAAATTAACTCCAAATAGAAACACTTTTCCCTAACTGCTCACAGAAGGTATTTACATACAGAAAGGAAATTAACTTCGAATAGAAACACTTTACCCAACTGCTCACAAAGATATTTACATACGGTACATGGGTCAGTACTACCAACATGTACTTATCAAAGTACTGCCTGGATTTTCTCCCAACACAGCACCTATCAGGCCTCTCCCCACATGGCTCACACCACCCACAATCAGGTTACCATGTGAGACTACGTGAGTCTTGTTACTTGGTCCACTCAGGGTACCTCTCATGAACAAGGCATGCTACCACCTCCCCCATATGGAGTTGTAACACCATGCACTAAGCTGCACCAGTGGCGGTAGTCTTGCTGTCCAGCCAAGGATGGGTAGTTTTCTTGCAACCACCTGGTGCTGTGGACATACACCAATCTCCAGCCCTTCTGTACCAATGGGCACCCACTGAGGGTGATAGTCAATACGGTACGTAGCACAGTCTAGTCGAACTGAGAGGGTAGTGTGGTAGGCTCGCCATAGTGCCCTCCCACCAAGCCAACACAGTCACCAGAAGTCTCCTCACAAGGTGCTCCTCTCAGAAACTCCTGCAAACCTGATTTCTGTAACTAACAGACTTCCTTACTTTATTATCAGCGCAACTTATATCCTTTCCTGCATCACCCAGTTAATGCCGACAGCCTTGACATACCTGCAAACCCAGCAGAGTCCCATCCTCGCGAACACAACAACACTTGCTTTGCCTTAACAATGCCCATCAACTCGAGTGCCTTGCGGCTAGCCACCGAGCCTCCAAACAGCGTGCTAAATTCAAATCCTCACACTTGTATGGGTTAAGTCCTTTTTTTATCCTCTTTACATCGTTTTTAGATATTTCAGTTATTTCCAAAACCTCCAACCCAGTCCATCTCACTGGTGTTAGGAGCTATAGTGTCTTCCACTGTAAAAAACCTCTAAACTTGTTATTTAGCTCCTTACATCATCCTTTTTTTAACTATTTTCTTGTGAATCCCTGAGCCTGATTTACTGCTTCTTCACTGACAGCTAATTCCTGATGAATTTATGGAAATACCTTGGATTTTCAGCTGTCTTGCCCAAAATATTCTCTTCAAATCTTCTTTGTTCCAACTTTCTTATCCTGCCATTCTGTGCTCTCTTATACTTTGCAAATGCCGGCTGGCTGTGGTACTGTCTAAACCTTCGTTACTGCTTTTCTCGAAGCTCCTTTGCTGTATGACATCCTTTATAAAACCATTTTTCCTCTATCATACTTTTCCCTTGTACTTGAGGCTTGAAGAATGCATGCCTCTACTCACTCATTGTAAATCTGATAAAACCCCTCACGACAAAGTCTTGGCTACTGGCTACTGAATTCCATTTCCCAATCTACATTACCATAGAAATTATTAGGACTGTGTAGTTTCCACAATTATACCTCCTCTTTATGTCCTGTCTAATCGCTGCTCTTTTAATGTCCTATTTTACCACTTATTCAGGCTTGAACATTTCATGATCACTTCTTCCAAATGGCATATCATATATAATTTTCCTCAATATTCAGACTAGGATGTGTAAAGATAAGATCTGATAATGATGTGTCAGTCCCTCCCGTCATAGTGTACTCCTTGACGTGGTGGTATGAGAAATTTTCTTGTTTACACTGTAAAAACTTGTGTCTCCATGACCCCTGTCACCATGAGTATCCAAATTCCCCTATTTCATATATTTATAAATGAACAGTCTTATCATCTTTACCATGTCTAAGAAGTGAGTGTTTCAATGCTTCATGTACCATCCTAATTACTCCATCACTGTTATCAATGTACATATATTTGTTCCAGGTTATTACAGTTCTCTGGAGGATTATATGATAATAACACCACTTTGTTCTTCTTCCCTACAGTTGCTGTTCTTATTGTTATTATCAGAATGGGCCATCTACCAGTATTTCTTGAAACTTCAGGCTCTCTTTTGTTAAGAGAGCCAATCCTTCCCTTCCCTTACTTTCTCTTTCCTTTCTTGCTATCATATACCACTCTGGGCAGAACAGGTGAGAGCTGATATCTTTGGTAAGCTTAGATACTGTGACTTTCATATCAGGTACACTTTCCTTTATATGATCTTTAAATTTCAGTTCTTTACCACTAACACTTAATCCAACAACATTTGAACACACTACTTCAGTCTGACCTTACCATCTCTTAATACTTTTGCCCTCACTTCAGTTCTGGAGGGGCTGCTCCTTCCTCTTGCCATGTGTGACATTTCCAGTTTTTTTGGTTTCTGACTGTACTTTTGTTTTTCTTCCTCTCATGCTTAGAATTGACACATTTGATGAATATCCCACTGAATTCCACCTTGCTTTAGCTTTTCTAAGTACTTCCTGGCTAGATGACTCCAAGTCAAACATAACCATAACTGGTCACCTCCTTATATCTTGCTTATAACCACCAATTCTTCTCCCATCATTGATCACAGAAAGTGCATCAGGCAGTCCCATAGCCTCCAGCAATCTTTTGATTTGCATTTCTTCCTCTTTTCATCCTTTTTCTTTGTCTGGTGTGTGATCTTCCAGTTCCAAGATTATCTGTGGTTATGTCCAATCACCTTCTGCTTACTAATGTTTCTAATTTTGTTGCTACCCACTTTTCAGCTCGATCTCTCAGTGTGAAAGTTTCAGCCTCCGTGTCTCTAACTTACTCTTTAACCCTGGAACATTATCCTTGGATCTATCAGACCCAAGGCTTGTCAAAGTTCGTGTGTTCTACGGGGTTCCTACAAGTGTATGACCATGTGGGTTCCTCTACCTTCAGTTCTTGTGCAGACATTGCTGAGGATTGGTGCATCACTCTGTACTCTTATTCCATCTTTGTGTTTTATGGTGTTTGGTTATGGTAGACCCATCGATAATGATAGTGTGGAGGCTAGATAACCTGTTATTATATATAATAAATGTCCTACAGATCTTGGGAATGCAGGGAAGCTCTCCATCTGTCAGCAGGAAGCCAATGGTTTGGAGAATGGATACCTCCAGTATTCTTTCAGTGAATGATTTTTATGTAATTTTTTTTTCATATAAATATCAGTTTTTTCCTTATTCTAATAACCACTTCCATTAATACTTACTTTATTTTTAAGTCATAGTAAGGTAAATTAAGTCTGTGTATTTTTTTCAAGGAATTGCAATTAGAATTTTTTTTCCTTCTTGCTGGGTCTGTTGGACCTGAGGGTAGTAAAATCATTCAACATTATTGATGGTAGTGTTTTAGGGTTAATTTCCTTTTTTAGCTAGAAAGCCCTAGTCCTGTATGTTGTGTACTTTTATAAGCTTTCCATGAACTAGGTCACATACTTTCTTGATTGTTTCAATTCTAACAGTGCATATCATTTTTTTGTTTGCTTCACTTAATTTCCTGTGTACCTGTGTTTGTGTCACCCCAAGTCTATACGCTTCTCCCTCACTCTTCACTCTTTGTTGGTCTTTTGCCATTATTGTTCCTTTTAAACTTCCCTGCCTTCTAATGTCATCAGTCTGTGTGTATGTATGTTAGTCCTTTTCTGTGATATTGTTTTAACAGTTTCTACATGTGCTTTTGTCCTTTCCTCTATCTGGAAGGCTGCTGGTTATGCTCCAGCCACTTTGCCACACTTCATCTTAGGTAAGGCTTTTACTGCCTCTCCTGTTTTCACCAAACAACTTCCCATGAGTATCTCACTTTACATACCTTTACATCCAAAACACCCCAATCTACCATACTATCATTGAACACACTCAGTTTTTGGCTGTTATGTGTATATGTATACCTTCAACCCTTGGGTGCATTTAATTCATTACACCAACAATCATTATATCTATATTTGTGTTGTGATTTTGCTCCTGTTATAGCATTTTGTCTCATTAATAAGAGCATTTTTATATTCTCAACAGGGTATAATAAACATTTTGAAGAATGTTTCCCAGGATGAGAAAGTATGCATCGTTGCAGGAAACACAGGACAAGGTATATAGAGCATGGAATCATCTGTTATGTTCACTTATTAGGAGATCATAGGAGCATGTCCAAAGTGGGAACAGATCTTCAATTTATTCCTAATGTGAAGAGTAATGCATAAATCATAATTCATTGATTATGAAAATTATTATATTTTGATAACATAGGGTTTCTTTTTGAAGCTGATGGTCTATTATTAGAAACATTCTAATCCCTTGCTTTGGACATGTAATCATACTGGTATAATTCTTGTTCTCTAAAGCAACTGTTAAAATTATTGGCAAACAACAATTAGTTTTTTATGCAATTTCTGCATGAAACTGCTGTGTCCTTAAAGAATCTCTTCTGCTCACCATGATCTCTACATATTTCTGCAAATCTGCCCAGCAGGATATATAATTCTCTCTCCTCACATTCTTCTGTATCCTCTTCTCCTCAACCTAGACTTTGTCCCTGGGCTTATGTTCTGTTCCTTGACAGCTGTCCATCCTTTTTATTTGTTTTAATTGTTTGGGAGGGTGGGGGTTGATTCTATACTTATGGAGACCTTTCTCATCAATTTTGACATTATCTTACAGCTTTTTACATTTTTGTGTATTACTATTGAATGGAGAAAATTTGTAGGAAGCGGAAGGTTTTAGATACCTGGAAGTGGACATGGATGCAAATGGAACTAATAAAGCAGAAGTGAGTCATAGGATGGATGAGGTGGCAAAGGTTCTGGGAGCATTGAGGAATGTGAAGAAAGAGAGAACGGTATCTGGAAGGTCAAAAATGGATATGTTTGAAGGTGTAGTAGTCCCAACATTGTTTATATGGATTTTAGGCTTGGGTTGTAGATGAGAGTGTGCAAAGAGGAATGGGAGTGTTAGAAATGAAATGCTTGAGGACAGTATGGGGTGTGAGGTGGTTTGATTGAATAAGTAAGAATGGGTTAGAGAGAGGTGTGGTAATAAGAAGAATGTGGTTGAGAAAGCTGAAGAGGGTGTACTGAAATGGGTTGGAAAAAGGAGAGAATGAGTGAGAAGAGGTTGACAAAGAGAATTAATTTTTAAGAAGTGCAGGGAAAAGAAGGGGTACATCAAACTGGAGATGGTAGGATGGAGTAAAACATATTTTGTGTGGTTGGGGCTTGAACATGCTGAAGGATGAAAGATGTGCATGAGATAGAGTGAATTAGAGGGATGTGGTATGGCAATATGGGCTACATACTGTCCATGGACTCAGAGAAGACATATGAAGCAGTCAGGGAAAACCATGAAAAGGTCCGGTAGGGTCTGGTTGTGGATAGGGGGCTGTGGTTTCAGTGCATTGCACACGACACCTAAAAAGTGGATGTGAGTAAATGAGGCCTTTTCTTCCACCCCTAAGTATCTATAACACTTCACACCCCAACTAACATGTCCCTCAACCTTGCCAACCTTGATGACCTTGCTTTTATTCATATATATTCCCAACTTTTCCTTTCAAACATTCATCCAAACTCAGCCACCAACTTCTGTAGTTTCTCACTTGAATCTGCCATCAGTGTTATATCATCAGTAGACAATAACTGACTCACAGACTCCATACTCGTCTCTCTTTCCAAGACTCTTTCATTTACCTCCCTCACCATCCCATCCATAAACAAATTAAACAACCATGATGATATCACACACACCTGCCACAGACCAACCTTCCCTTGAAACCATTCACTCACTTCTCTTCCTGCTCATAAACATACCTTACACCCTTGATAAAAACTTCTCAGTGCTTCTAGGAACTTTCCTACCACACTGTGTATTTTTAAGACCTTCCACAAGGTATTACAATCAACCCTCTCATATGCTTTCTCCAAATCCAGAAATGCCACTTACAAAGCCATCTGTTTTTCTAGATATTTTTTGCACACATTCTTTAAAGCAAACACCTCACACACACACACACACACACACACACACACACA
>JAYMFT010097503.1:0-28021 GCA_038088735.1 Panulirus argus | reverse complement strand
ATATATTTTCCCTGCGTCTCTCTACTTCTGAACTTGTGGTTGTAATCCCTCGTAATGCCGGTCGTTTCCTGTGCAGTAATCTGCAGACAAGTGATTTAGACGCACTGTGGTGGACGTGGTCAGTGTCAGGAGATCAGACTGGCGCCGTGTGACACGGCTCCACTTACCTCTCTCTCCTCGAGACGATCGTAACAAAAGGATTCGCTTTCTCTCTCTCTCTCTCTCTCTCTCTCTCTCTCTCTCTCTCTCTCTCTCTCCCGTCGTCGTCGTCGTCTCCGTCGATACAAAGGAGAATGCCTCATGGTGTTCCCTCATATCTCTCTATCTCCCTTGCTGGTGTGTGTGTGTGCGTCTCTCTCTCTCGTCTGGTTTCCGCCGACTCCGGCGTTACTGTTTGTTCCCCGTTGCTTTGTCTTCCCTTCTCTCCCCTTGTGTGCAGTGTTGGTGTCACACACACACACACCCGTGCGTCATCAACGTCTCTCTCAGCTCAGCCACTTGGATGTTAGTGCTGTGGTTTCTCTCCCTTAAACTCATGACTGTGTCCACCTCAGTTACTTATTTTTTCTTCTTCTTCTTCCTCCCCAAATGTTGGTGAGCGTCATTGTCGCCGCCATCGCCATTCCCCCAAGCACAGCCCACACTCGTCCCCCTTCGCCTTCGTCGTGGTGGTCGTGCCTGCTCATGTGTATCGTCGTTTCTGGCTGACTAAGCCTGGCGAGGAGGAGGCGTAAATCGCCCGAGTTTTGCCCGCCGCCAGGACTTCCTTTCCCTCCCTCCCTCCCTCCCTCCGGGGTGGAGATAGCTGCGATTTTTCCATGTTCGTTTTTGAAGGCGATTCCCAAGTTACCCCGCGCCTCCCGCTAGCCCTTTTTTTTATTATTATTTTTCCAGCTCGCCCACCTCTCCTGCAGGGAGGTGCTAAGGGTAGCGTGGGAGACGGACGCTGTGTGGCGCCCCAGTGCTGGCCTGTGACCTCATAAGTGGCGTGTAGGGTCAGTTTTGTATTGGTTCAGATGTGGTGCACTTCGCTCCCCGGGCCCGGGTAAGTACGGGGACACGGCAGGTATTTCCATATTCATGATGGAGTTGAATCTGGCCAACTTCCTGTGTTTTGTTCCGTGGGGATGAATGTATGCACCGTCGGTTTAAGGGCCAGGCCGTAGTGCCGGGAGGCCGGGTAGGTCGCCTCTACTGCAGCAGCACGTCGGGGGTCTTGTCTTGCCCCCGCGGCGTTGCGATATTACCCTCTGGGATTTGGGTATTTTCGTTTATTTTCTCATTTTTGTAGCCTGGAGGTGAGGCGAAAGTCGGACGGAATATTTTGGGAACGAATTTGTTGTGGCGGGCAAATGACGCGTTCTGGGGGCTTTCTCGTATGTTTCCGGGAAAAATTGCGAGGCTTCATCAGTCCTTGGGAGGAATGAGGCGTGTGTATGTCGGGCTGAGCCGTCACACGAGGCCCACACGGATTTCCTTCTTTTTATATACATCAGAAATGACAGTAGTCTTTTTCCCCAGTGTCGTCCGTGGTGTCTAAACTGTCCAGGTCAACCTTTTTTCCCAGAGGTTGGTACTGGTCGGGTTATGTGCGTCCCGCTGTCTCCTGTCTTCCTGAAGGTGTGTTTTATAGTTGGATGCAGACTGCAGCTACACAAGGATGGCACTAAACAGTGAGATTCGCTTGTGACACATTACTGTAGGAGCGACGTCATGTTTCTTTCATAATCTGAACACGACTGTATGTGTTAAGGGATTGTAACCCGTCCAGCCCATAAGCCTCATGTCTAAGGACAGGCCTCCACCAAGGCTCGTTCTCCTCCTCCCGGAGGGTCTCATCATCGTGCCCTTGAGGCTAAGCTATGCAGCTGGTGTCACGAGGGACGCCTCGCCTGATGGTCGCCCTCCGCGAAACAAAACGGGAAGTCATTCACTCATAAGACGGTAAGTTAAGAAAATGAGGGCGGTGATGAGGCTCATATTCCCGACTCAAAAACTGCGTTGCGTTGAGTGTCGGGAAGCCTCTGAGAACTATGTTTACGAGCGGGTGGAGAAAGTGAGGGAATTAAAGCGGGTGCGAGAAATGAAGGAGAAAATATTGTCTCTTGTGACGTAGAGTATGACAGGAAGAGTGTGCAGGTTGTCCTGGTCATATAGGTAAGTACCAGAAGTTATTACGGAGTGGTGAGTGTGGAGAGGACACACCTGGGGGATGGGAGCGAGCGCCTATGTCACACTGATGATCCCGGTGGAGCCGAGGCCCGATGGAAAAAGTAGTTACTGCGTACCGCAAGAGATGGAGTGTGGTGAAAGATGATCGAGTGCTCCACAGGGTAGTGACGTGGAAGGTGGAGTTGGTCGGGGCGTGCGTGTGTGGATCAGAGAGAGTGAGTCGGTAGCGCGGGGGTGGTGGATGATGTCAGCACTGGGCGTAAAGCGGCGAGCACGCACACACACAAACACACACACACAGGCTCCCACCCCCTCCTCCCTCTCTCCCGTTTACTAATCACGGAGCTGATGAGTTCCATGTGGTGTGGCTCTGTCTGGCTCAGCCCAGCCACACACACTGGCATATGTCAGAATTTACGACTGTCTAGAGAGAGAGAGAGAGACAGCAATCTCGCCTCTGAGGCAGAGTACGAAAAAGTGTTTTTGGGGGGAATGGGAGTAAAATGTTGCTAACGAGTATGTGAGGCTGGACGTTGACTGAGATGTTTTGTGGGGGAGCGAAGCCCGAACGAATTGGTCTGGTGTAGTGAGTCTTCCATCCCCCTCCTCCTCCTCCTCCTCCCGGCTGGCGGTGGTCTGAAAGCTCAGGACCGATGCATCAATTTATGGTGCGGCTTCACCAGTGTGGATGCTGACGTGCGGGTGTTGAGGAAGCGGTCATGACCCTCCCAAGGCTTCATGACTCAAGTTATGAATGGTACAAGGGCTCCTCTTAGTGAAGCTTCGATTAACGTGAATAAAAAAAAATTTGAATAGAAACTAAAGCACCAGAACATTAAGCAATGTTTCGGAACGTCAGTATCTTCTCTTCATGAAGTTTTTTTTTGTCAAGCAGGCGAATGAAAAAGTAGAGATATGATTTTTTTTTTTGTGTGTGTTTGTGTTTCGTAGATGTGGCGATGTAGTTACAAACACACAGAACGGATACATAGGGAATGACTGGCAGATCAGGACACTACATGTGTTGTTCTGTATGAAACGTATGGCAGGGACTGGGTGTTAAGTGCACGGGATCCAGTGCCTACATATCTAAGGTCCGTTCCCCAGGGTAGCGTCTTTGGTCCCATGTTGTTCCCCGTACATTGATAACAGTACACAATAACTGCTGATT
The DNA here is from genome assembly GCA_038088735.1 of Panulirus argus. NCBI lineage: Eukaryota > Metazoa > Arthropoda > Malacostraca > Decapoda > Palinuridae > Panulirus > Panulirus argus. The sequence goes on along the minus strand of JAYMFT010097503.1, from coordinate 24,678 downwards.
CACGTCTTCGACTTGATTGCAGAATTCTTATGGCATCTTCATGGGCCAGTGACATTGGCAATCGGCAAGCACTTATTTGCACCTAACGGTAGCCCTCCGAAAATTACAGTATTCAGTCGGGTGAAAATATTCAACTTCATTACAGATAAAAGGAATAGATAGTCACATGCCGAGGAACCTGACGAGAGAGAGAGAGAGAGAGAGGCATCAAGAATTGAGAAGCCTTAATGCTGAACATCTTCACTTTTGATGGACACAACATTGGAACTCTCAAGTCTACCAAAAAAGAAAAAAACTAGGTCGTACGGTAAGTTTCAAAATAAGGAATTATAACGACACAGAACCAGAGACACTGCTGGGCTAGAAAACGTCTCCAAAGTTCCCTTCCCACCCAAACCGGTTCAGTAAAACATCAGAGTAACTGGGAATCGCTCGATGCTGTAAATCTTCCCGTATCTGAATGTAGACGCAAGATGTACTACACCATGATATAAACATGGGGGATACCGGAGGACTTAGTTCTTGACTTGTGTACAAAGATGGTGACCTTACTCGGAGCAGACTTGGCGTTGTGAAAGTTTTTTAACCCAGCAAAAAAGCAGAGAGAGAATGTGAAATAACATTCATGAAAATGTTATACTTGTGTGGGCCCTCGTCTCTTCACTGTTTTCCTGGAAAGTATAAGTCTTGTGAACGTTATTTTCAAAGTTGACACTTGTATCGCGATCAGGGCAGTGAGGCACTAGTTGCACAAGGCACATATATTCAACCTAAGGAACAAAACATTACATTACAGAAAATTCACACATTGCACCTGATGTATAAATAATCGCAAACTAAATCCCTACTTATTTTATAAATTATTAATCTTCGGGCCTAAGGCTGCACTACTAGAACAGTTTATGATTTTCATATGTAAATATTATACTCAAATTAATGGAAATGTTAACTCACACCATACTGCACCTCAAATTGACATCCTGATTTACCAATACTAATTAAACCAAGAACACAGCTAGAAGACACCGCTCTAGCAGCGTGGTGCCTAAAGATTAACAATGAAGGGCGCTTAGTTCCTAAAGCAATCAGTACTCAGATAGATAGGAAATAGGTATGACCGACTCTGCCGAAACTAACGTAATTTTATGATACATCACCATCGTCCTTGGTGTACCAGACCAGCCTAGCAGCAAAACATAAAACGTACCGGAAAAGGAAAAGTTCTGATTTTTTAAACAGAAACGGAACAGACGAGCAAGCACAGGGGCAACTATCAAAGGCACACTCTTTCAGCACACAGGGATGGATGCCATCAAGACCATAAGCAATGCTTATTTCCTGAGAGAGGTGTTTTTCGGACATTTTGGAAGGAGATTACTGGGAGGGACATAAGATTAGTGAGAGGAGCATTGTTAAACCATATATGCCATGGCACAAGTGAATCTAAATGGATCCAAATAACAGCCAATCACATGACAATCAATGTTTGGAGTACGTAATCTGTATGAAATTAGGAAGCAGCAGCATTTCCTGCCTCCCTGAAAGATAACTCCCTTTGACGTCACTGCACCTACTTATCCACTCAAGAATCTGATTACTTATAATCTTCACCTTCAACACTTAGCCCAAGCCAGTGCTCTGGAGCATATACAGAAACTGCAGACTGACAATAACATAGCCCACTGCATCTATGCTGACGGATCTCGCGACTCTGCCACTGGGAGGGCAGGCAGTGCTGCCATTGTGATTCAACCCAATGGTAACAGACAAGAGAAAAATGTTAGAATAAATTCACAACTGGACATGTACTCTACAAACTGAACTGTTCGCCATACTTTTCGCTGTTGAGCACGTAGAAATCTCTGCTACAGACAGTTTAATTATCTCCGATTCTTTTTCTCTACTACTTGCACTTAACACTTGAGATCAGAATGTAACATGCTGGTCTCTGAAGCTAGACACAAATACTCAGGTATTATTGCTCAAGGGACTCAACTCAAACTGTTATGGATTCCCTCCCAATATAGGCCTCCATGAGCATGACAAAGCTGATGCTCTAGCCAAACTTGCACTTAGTAAAGGTGATGTTGAAAACAACATTGGGCTGTCAATCAGAAACCTCAAAACTGCAATTAGAAAGGAACTAACTGAACTCTTTGAAATATGAAGGAGAGTTCAGATAAGCACAAGTAGAAACATTTTCCATCACGGAGAAATGTGTAAAGTAAAACATGTATATGGAAAAACTAATAAGATCAGCAGATTACATGATGTAGTTGCTAGTTAAGGCTAGGCTGTATGTATTACTGGCACTTTGGCCTATCTGGAGATGTTAATCGTGTAAATTGTAAAGATTGTGGTCAAAGATTTGGACACAAACTAGAACACTATGCCTTAGAACGTGAGAAAATAGAGCCGTATAGGGATAGATCTAAACAAACCCTGCAAGAAATGTCACAGCACCATATTGTTAGTAACAAGATACCTGAAATTTTAAGTTTGTTTCTACTTTTTGCATCTAGTAGGCAGAGCTTAACAAATGAGACTATGTAACTATGTAATGCATGTAATATCAACTCATCTGGGGTCTGACTAAGACCCTTTATGACCCCTGTAATCCTTTTGCGCTACCGATCACAGGATGAGTATGAGGTGCACAATAGATTTGCCGGGGTTCCGGCACGAATCACAATCTTTGAATAAAGGAGAGCTTCGCCTTACGGATAACGTACTTGCAGTGATTGCGGGCTGTTATAAATGCTGAATGGGAGTCGGAGGAAGGAGACTTTTTCCAATCCCGATATGCCTGAATCCCTTGCCCGAATGGCCTCAGAATAGGAACAGTTGAACCATGGATTGGAAGAAGAGGTCGTTTTGGAGGAAGAGGGGATGAATGCTTCCATTCCCGCAATAATAGCCCCAGTTATGCGTTTGGCGGAGACGGAAGCATCACCACAAAAGAGACAGTTATTTACCCCGAGGAAAGTCGGAAAAGAATTTACGTATACTTAAGGCATACTTAATGGTAATGGCAAATTAGGTCTCTCTCTCTCTCTCTCTCTCTCTCTCTCTCTCTCTCTCTCTCTCTCATTTCCCATAACGTGGGAACCGGTTGTCATGGACTTCTGCTCCAGTCAGCTGACTTTTTTTTTTTCTCTCCTACGAGAGGTCATTCCCCATGATACACGGTGACAGGTAAATGTCCCATTAGGTCAGGTTTCCATTAGCATTATGCCAGGTGGAGTGTGGCCATCTAGTGGCCTGATATGGTAACTGCCCCCCACTCTCCAGGGTGGGTGCCTCTCTCTCCCCCAGGGTGAGGTGTAGTGGGGCCGTCCGTTGTGAAGTAAGTTGGCACTCTGTTTTATGATCGCTCGTACGGACCAAGTTTCCTCTTACATTTCCCCGGCTGCAGATGAGAGCCGCAAATAGCGGGGGTGCTTGGAAGTGTGTGGAGGATGAGGAAAGGTGCCGGGAGTGTGAGGATGATGAGGGAGATGCGGGGAGTGTGAGGAACGAAGGTAAAGGAGAACTGGAAAAGGAACAAGTACATACGCAGCGTATGAGAGAGAAAGAGAGAGAGGAGAGAGAGAGCTACCAGAGCCAGTCCCTCACCCTCCTGCCTCCTGATATGGGGAGAAACACGCCATCCACCCCCCACAACCACTACCTCCACCACTACCATTACCATAATCGCCACGAGCACTACCACCCTCCCCACCACACCTGCACTTGCTGACGCTGCCACCATCACCACCTACGCTTCTACTAAAGCCTCAGCCGTGTACTTCACTACCATCGCTACCACACGTGTCATATACAGCTACCAGTATCAACACTACCGCCAGCCACCACCAACACCAACCCCATCTCCAACACCACCACTAAACATCACCTTCAACACACCACCACCAGTCACAACACTTCCATCTCCAACACCACCACCACTTTCAACGCACTGCCACTCACAACGCCACCACCACCAGCACTACCCCCTCACCTCCAACACGCTACCTGCAGCTCCATCACCACCTCCTCCTCCTCCTCCTCCTCCAACACGCCATAAAGCAGTTCACAGACGTGAGGGATGAGCAGATTGGGAGTGTCAGAGAACAGACTCCAGCAACTCATTTGCATTATGGGTCCAGTAAGTTGTGTTAATAAGATGCAAAGGCAGGCAGGCCCTGGGTACAGGAGTAGGACATCCCCGTGTACGTCAGTGTCATGAAGCAGTGACGGGGTTCATAAGACATGAGACCCGGAGGCCTGAAGTCGGTCGGGAAACGGACACCTCCCCCCTCCCCCTTCTCTTTGTTAACGTAGCGTCATGACGTGAACGTGCAACGTACGTCACATGAGGCGCACCAGTAGCGTGACTTAACGCCGCCGTCACGGGCGGCTCCCCTGGGGCTGGGGATGCAACTGGGGGCAGGAATTAATTACCCGGTCCTCAGGGCGGTGTGTGGCGGGTGGTGAGAAGGGCCGCCCGCCACTCGCGGAAGCCTAGCTGTCTCTGACGCCTTTTGGGAGTCGCACCACTTATTTCTCTTCTGTGGCCACACCCTGGTTTCGCACACTGGCTTATTTATTCATTTATGTGTGTGTTAGGTATCCTTTCGTGTCCAGGTGAACAGAGTTGTGTGGAAAGTTATTCGTTAACATGTACATATTACATACGCTTTCGTGTCCAGGTGAACTGGGTTGTGGGTGATGGGAGGCAGGGTGGTGATTTTGATTTGATCTTTTTGCCGTAAGAGTGGCGAGTTTATTGTGCAGAAGAGGACACAGAATGCATAGACGGTCAAGAGCTCTGGGCCTCAGTGATCGAATTTCATTACAAGTTGCACAGAAAATGCTGACGGGGATTGTGCAGCACTGAATGAGTTTATTGAGCGATTTACATGGTAAGTGAATTGTTTACAGGCATCGAGCAGCAGTGACTGGATATATACCAAGATAAACAGATGAATTATTCACAGTAGGCAAAGTTTAGAGACCACGAGTAATTGAGATGGAACATTGTTATAGATGAAACGCTTACATATGCCTTATAATATTTGGTGAGAATTCTATCCGAACTCGTAAATTTATAGCAATCAAGTACAGAATGTTGCATGGTGTGGGTAGTAGCTTTGTTGGCAGAGTTTACATTGGATCCATCTATTATCAAGAGGAGGGGCAAACTCCCATGAATATCTTTCACCCCGCATCGCTTGGGCGACAGCATCAAGTTGTCTGCTGATCCTATTGGTGGAACTATATGTATATTGTGATTCTTCTTGCATGATGTTATGATGATAGATGGACCTGCTTGCGTTGATCCCATTTCTCCTTAACCCGAAAAAGATGTTGTTCGTGTTCTCTCTGACTGATTGTTTAGAGGCTGCTCACAGGTAGACCAAAGGGGATAATTAACTTCATCGTTTTAAGTGGAAGTTTTTGCTAACTCATTAGTCATGTCATGCATTCAGAGGCCTAATTACGGCTCATTGATTCTTTTTGACATCACCTCTCTTTAACCTTTCCTTTCCGTACACCGCGGTGTTGCTGCTCTCTCTCTGTTTTGCAAGTATTGTTTTGGCCACTGTTCTCGTGAGCTGTCTGCCTGTGCCCCAACTCCCGAGCTTTGGATCCGTGGCGTGCGTTTGGCTGCTGCTTCCCACAACTTCTGTGTGGAGATCGGCAGTTCTGATACTTCCTTCACTTCCTTCTTTCCTCGAACGGCTAAGCAAAGGAGTTCTCTTCCTTCTCTTGCCTTTCCGTACTTCATAAAATCTTTCCTCCTCTGAGAGACAGGTCTGAAAACACTTGCAGAGCCCAGATTGACCTCTTCTCCTCTCCAGTGTTTTCCTTTGGCCCGGGGTGGCCTTGATTGGGGCATATTTGTCTGTGCCATGTCGGTCACTGAAAGAAAAGGAATGGAGTTTAGTGCAGACTGTGAGGAGAGGCAATCACTCATAGACAGGCTATTGATCTTGGGGTCTTTAATGAGTTTGAGGACCGTAAGGGTAGGGCTGAGGGGGCCCTTTGGTAGGGCTCTGCCGCCGCCCTAATTACGGGAGACTGGTATGTCCCTGATATTGGCACGAGCCTTAGACATTGCCGTGGTGCAGTATGTGTACCGGGCACGGTGGTGCCCTTTAAGTGTAACCCTGTGGTACTGTACCGTGTTGTAACAACCTCATGGTCGTGGTGCAGTACCATACGAGATGTGACATGGTGTGTGTCCCACAAGTCCCACCCCTCCGTAGACTACTCCTCTCTACCCTACAGCTCCTGCTTACCCTACTACGTCTCCTCGTTGTACTCCAGGTAGTCCTTCCTCTCCATACGTCACAGTTCATCCACCAACTCGGTTTCGTAAATGTAAATCTTATTTACCAAGTCGCCCTTTACAGTACATCATCGTATCTTGCGTATAATCCTCCTCATTCCGTGATCTAAATATACATGAGGCTCGCGCCTCTTCCTTATCCTTCCGCCCTGATGTAACGCCCACCGGCACTTGCTACTCGTCTCCCACATTATCTTAAATCACCTCGCAGTACACCACTTGGCACCATATCGCATGTTTACACATATCTTACGATCTCCTTATTCAATACTCCTTTTCCAGCACAATCTCTCATATCCTGTACCTCCCTCCTTGCTTTTAATACCCTCTCATCCCTATAACGCCATCTGTATTTTCCTCACCGTCTAAGAAAGACAGTTTGTGACCCCTGTAATCCTTTTGCGCTACCGCTCACAGGATGAGCACGGGGGTGCACAGTAAGTCTGTCGGGGAGACGTGCACAACTCAAGAATGTGGTGGAATTAGGTGAAGGGGGAAGGTGTGAACTGCGGTCAGGGGTGAGGATAATGAGGATAGGGTAGGACAAGGAGGAAGAGGTTTTGAGATACGGTGAAAGACCTGCTGGTCGTGGTACATAAGTTTGGAGACGGAGGGAGGGAGGGAGGGACGTGTCAGAGTGCAGGCGAGGGTGTTGAGCGAGCGCTGGGAGACGTCGTGGTGCAGCCGAGATTCGCTGGGTCGGAATAGGGCTCGGGTGAGGATGGGTGGTTGGTGGGATTTAATCCCGCGGTGTTGTAAAACTGGCGGTGAGGAGTGTGTGTGTGTGTGTGTGTGTGTGTGAGGGTTATCCCCGGGTTGTGCGGCTGCCCGCCCCATAACTCCTACCAAATGATGCAATAAGGAGGTGCGCCCAGCAGCCTCGCCGCCCCCGCCCCCGCTTCGTGCTTGCCCCCGCCACCAGGGGCCAGCGGCGGGGCCCGGAGGTGAGGAGGATCCAAGAGCAGGGCATACAGACGGGTGAGATAATCCAAGAGGAGAAGCTACTAACATAAGGGCGGCCAGGAGGAGGGGTTGCCACTACAGGTGCGGCCGGGAGCAGAAGAGGAGGAAATTCGTATAATAAGAGTCTGTCAGGCACTAAGGTTAGGGAGACCACCTTGACACGGACATTTGCCGGGAAGGAGGGAATGGAAAACGCACACATTCGGGTTGACCTGATCGGGAAAGTTACGGCGTTTCTTAGACACACGAGAGATCGCCGACTGGGGCTCTCTTAATTCCTCGAGAGGCGGGGATCAGGGGGGGGGGGGAATATATTCCCTCAGCGTGAATCGGAAAGGCTTGGCAGAGGCAAAGATGGGAACTGGGGATCATTTTAACTCGTCGGTGTGAAGTGGGGTGACTTGGTCGAGGGAAAACGGGAATGTTGGTTCTCGTTCCGTCATTGGAGGATGGAGAGCTCCGCCAGCCTTCTGGGAAGACGAGGTTGGAGGTCTCATTTGGTCAGTAATACGAGAAGTGGATCACGTGAGCAGTCTGCCTCTCTCTCTCTCTCTCCCTCCCTCCCTCCCTCCCTCCCGTTCCCCAGCATCGTAATTGAGATTGAAGGAGAGTTTTTGTTCTGGTTGCTAGCCGGTGGATTCTTCCCATCTTGGTTTTCCTACCAGTCGTTTTGAAAAGGATTTTTCTGTTCGAGTGCATCTTGGAAACTTGTGTTAAGTGATAGGTAAAATATCAGGGCAGACCAGAATGAATATCCTGTTGTGAGCTTTGTCATACCTAAAGCTGAAACCTGGCTCTACCCAGATCACTTTTTTTTGTTTCATATAGAGATTTGCAAAAAGTATTCGAAAAATGATTTTGTTTAATGACTTTAGGTTTGATTGGCGTCACGAGCCATGAGTTGCAGTGTCTGGTGTGTTCCAAGCTGGGTTCGACTGCCTCTAATGAATAGGTGGATTTTCCACGCACGATGCCATTCATAATGCATAACCGCTGAGCTGTCGACATTGATGTATATCTATCAACGGTTTATGCACAAAATGTATTTCAAGAGGTGCGACATAGAGATGGAGGGAAGGAGCAAGATGGAGGAAGCAAGAGGGAGTAAAAGGGAGGAAGGGACGTGTATCTTTAACTCCACTTGGCCAGCTTGTACAGGATGGTCCCAGCACTGCAGGGGAAACACACATCACTTACGGTAATGAGGCTTTACTGCACGTGGACCCTGGCAGAGGCATGAGGGCCCTCATACCGTTGTTCTAACCCCTCACCCTCACCAGTGTGAGGAAAGGGGGTGTCTGGGATTATGGTATCGTGCGTGTTGAGGGTGATGACCTGCAGGCTTGATGTGGGAGAGTGGTTGGTGATGGAATGACGGTGTGTAGGGTAAAGTAAGGTCATGACATGGGTGTTAGCGGGACGGGGAGACACCCGGGTTGGCCCAGGGATGCTGGCCCTAGCATGATGACCTCGCCTTACCCTAAGCCTACTATCATCTTGACACAGGCAACCAATACTTTCCTATTGATTCATTTTTCCTCCATTCTGTTCGTCTACTATTTTTTTTTTTTTTTTCGTGTAGAGCCTGGCGGTGTGTGATAGTGGCTGGACGTCTGCTGCCACCCACGACATGTCGCCCTCCCTCTGACAAATTACTGGGCCCATTTTCACCCGTTAAGTCTGTATTTTGTTTCCCCTCCAGAGAAGTGCATCTCATCCCTCTTTTGAAACATCTGTTTTTAGTACTTGGAGGTAAATATTCGTTAACAAAATACTCGATATTCCGAAAGAAACACGAAAGTTGGTCAGGCCACAATTGGTGCTCATTGTCAATGACTCCTCACCAAGGAGGGCGGCCGGCCACCTCATGATTTGCAATTAGAATTTCCATTTACGACCGACGTTTCAGGAAACGACAGAAAACATTACTGGCTTTGATGCGCTGGGGAAATTCTGCCGGGAGGTGATGACTGGTGAAGGTGTGGCGCTGTGGGTGTGGAGGTGTGGCTTGGGTTATAGGTCGACCTCCAGCAGCTAGGGTGTGTCAGGGAGCTCCTTCTTCATAGTTCGCAGGTCTCCAACACACTCCATCTCCAGTGCCTTGGTCGAAATGCAAAGCAAATCACTTTGATCCCAAGATCTGCCGATTCTCGCGAAATGGAAGGAGTGGAGAGGAATAAATGTATAAATGAATGAACCAGTTTCCGACGTCATGTCACACAAATCCTTGTAGAGGCTGTGGCCAGATAATTGGATGTTCCAGGCAAGTAATTTGCTGCCAGCTTTGTTGACCAGTGGCCCAGGAGACCAGCGGCCTCACTCCCGCCATGACCAGAGGACCTCCTCCTCATCTCCCTGCCCCCTTGTCCACCTTGCTCTCACATTGCCTCAGTCCACCTATGCATGTCACACAAGTCCGTTTTCCCTCTTCGTTTTCTGACTTCCGACCCTCCTTCTATCATTTGTCTTCCACCTGAACCCTTTTCTGTACCCGTGCCTTTCCTGTCTTGCAAAGCCCCCCCTTTTTTTTATCTGTCTCGCTAGAGCGGGAGTATATTGTGCCCTCGTGCCCGTCCTGTGGACGGGTGACGCAGAAGTGGAGACAGTGAGAGAGCACAGAGGGTCAAGGGACCGAGCCTCAATGCTTGAGTTACAAGTTACGTTGAGACAAAGTATCAGGAAGGATTGGGTAGTATGGAATTAATTATTCGTCAAGTGTACATGATGATTTACCTGTTTACAGACTTTGAACAGCAATGAATGGATTTGTAGTAACACGTGTATAACAAATGAACTATTTACAACAAGCGAAGTGAGGATACTTCTCAATATCTGAGATGAAACATTGTCATGGGTGAAACGCTTACACGTATCTTATAATGTTCGATAAGAATCATCCTTGAACTCACTGATTTACAACCGTCAAGTATGCTGCAGGGTTTGGGACTGGCTTTTTTTGAGCGGAGATTACATTTGGTCTTTTCGTTATCGACAGGAGGGGTTCAAACTCCCCTGAGTATCTGTAGCCTAGCATGAGTCGGGCAATGAGAGCATCAAGGCGTCTGTTGATCCTCTTCTTTTCGCATTATGTTAGGATGCTCGTATTACAATCCCTTCGCCTGAAGTGTAACAGATTGTGTGTGTGTGTGTGTGTTTTTTTTTTTTTTACGAAGAATTGTTTGAATGCTACTGGCAGATAGACCCAAGGGAGGGGGAGTATTCAGTTTCATCCATCAGAGGCAGATGTTTTTTCAAATACAAACTCTAATGTGGATGATTTAGTTATTCCTGTATCGTGCTTCAGACTCAAGCGTATTACAGTCATGGTGAAGGAAAGGTCATCATATTTAGCGAGGAAAGATATTTGCTCGCTACCAGACTATTTACCCTGGAATGATGATGACGTTTAAGTAGACCGTCAGCATAGCAGACAGTTCGGTGTGAAGTGAGGATAAGGCCTGTTTGTATTGTTCCTTGAGCTGGGGCAGTTGGCCCTACCATCAGGCTGCGGAACTGGGCTGCTGGGGAGGGGGAGAGACACTCCTCCCCACGCCGGGACAATGGTGGACGGACACGATACCATCTTGACGGACGAGAAGGCGCGATTTGAGGACTGCGTGCCTGAGGCGGCGGTAATGAAACAGGGGGCAAGTTGGCATGGCAAGAAAGGTGGGACAAAGGAAGCGGGAAGTTGTATACCAGAGGCGGGTCGTGTGGGGACAAAGGTCGTGGCTGATATGTAGAGCAGCGATGCTGTACAATAGAGACTTTGAAGCGGACAAAAGGCGAAGTAGAGAGCCAGGACTGCACTACTGGTTGCGAGAAGATAGCGAGAGGAGTGATGAAGATTTGGCGAGTAGTAACAGCGTCGGCAGCTTGGTCTGGGGGTGGCCCAGGAGTGTGCGTTCCAGCCCGACGAGCTCTCCTCCCAGTGCAGCAGCTCTTCCCTCCTCCTGTGATAACGACACATCCTGCCTGCACTCACTCGAGGTCTCTCACCGGGGAGTGGGAAATGTTGTTCCCCAGTGCAAGATAACAAGTTGTCCCGGTTTGCAGTAGGCGTTGTTTTCTCGCCTAATGGCCGGGGGGTTGTGACGTAAGGCACTGAAAAGTTTTCTTTAGTCGAAAGCAAGTAATCTACGATGGTGTGCTGTCTTGGCCGTTGCTCTCACGGCCATGACACAGTGGTAGCGGAGGACGCGGGAAGTGTGGCGGTCGAAGCGTCCCGCAGATAACACTGAAAGTAAACAAAAGGCGATTACAGTATCCACGGAGAAGCTTGGTGAAGCTTGCTGGTGTTCAGCTCAGCAATGTGAAAGTTGTTCAGTATCATTAACATTACGGAAGCGAAAGAGAATTCAAATGTGGACGCATTGTGTCTCGAGGAAGCCAGTGCGTCCGTTCCCCCAATTAGTGGCGTGGTGAGGCTCCGGCTAGGCCCCGCCAGGGAGGCCGTGAGAGCGCGAGGGTGTCAGGAGCCGGGTCGACTGCCGCCAGTATTCGCCGGGTAAATCCGTCGTCAGTTATCAGGGCCGGACACACACTGCCTCCCATACCTACAGTCATCTCCCTAGGGGCGTGTGATGCCACTCGACAGGACTGGGGTGATTTAGGCAGGCTTGTTGTATACGTGCTTGTGTGTCCTTGTCTTTCGTCATCATTACATTTCGCGTTGGCTATTGGATCTTGAGCACTCTTGCTGAAATGTACGGTGCTTGTAATTGGTGCTAATCACCGTCTTAAGAAAGATTGGTTCTTGATTGAGATAAGAATGATAACAGGAGCTTCCAGTCCTTATGTATATACATGCTGTTCTGTTATTTATATTTGAATTAATGTATTGTATGATTTTTTTCTGACTGACTTGGAGAACACTTTCATGTTGTTAAGGTGGTGTTGTGAGATGCGAATATGCATAATTTTCTCCTTAACCTTTTCAACACGACGGTACTACCCTAGAGCGCATGGATATGACCTTTAGTTATGATGGCCTGGCCTTTGACCTGACCTTTGAGGGTCATACCCAAAAGTCGTTCTGTCGTGTTCAGGAGATTTTCTTTTTTTTTTTTTTTGGGGGGGGGGTAACCAAAAGTCAAAAGAAGTAACCTCTGTCCTGGTTGGAGTACAGCCTCTGAGGTGTTGCCATTGCCTGATAATGACCCAAGGATGTTTCTCTTGCAGGATCCATCTACACCCTGTCCTGGCTGGACCGGGAGACTGTCTCCTGCTACTGGCTCAGCGTGAGGGCGCAGGACTCCGGCACCGTACCGAAACACGCCACGCTACACGTGAGTACCACGAGCTGTGTACACCCCCACCCCCCATAGTACCTTGTGCTACATGCAGAGCCATCGTAAGTATTACATAGTGTACCTTCAGCAGCCAAGAGTGCTACATGAAGACCCATTGTGAGTATTACATAGTTGACCCTCAGCACTCGGTACCAGATGCTATCCATTTACTAATATCACATATTGCACCCTCCTAGTATCCAGTACAAGATGTAAACCCACGAGTACTAAAGTTTACCCTTCTACCACCTAGAACCAGATATAGACCCTCTGTGAGTACCACGAGCGGTTTACCGTCTTGACGCTCAGTACTAGAGGTAGACTCATTGCGAGTACTACACTGTTTCCCCTCATAGTGCTTGATGTCAAAGGAGGACCCATTGCGTCTCGGAAAATGAATGTCGTGCACTCTGTATATACAAGAAGAATATGATGGCCAGTGTTAAAGCATTTGGTATAAGGAAGGTGAATGGTTTGGACTCCATAGACCATGAATTTATATACTTTATTTTTCTGAGGGACTGTATTTAGTAGGTGTTAACGATACACTGATTCCATCTGGAGGAAATGTATCGACTTCGGCGCGTCAGTGTGAAGGAATGGTTGGTTAGAGTGGCAGTGTACGAATCATCTTGCATTAGGTAACGGGGCCACGTCTGAAGTTGGGTACTGCCCCACACTGACCCAGCCTGACTCCACGACAGACGGGAGTTCAGGTGATCTTTGTGATAGTTCACAGGAAGTGGGCCAGGGCTTCACAGACTACTACCAATTTCATGTGCCTCACCACACATACCGCCAGCCTCACACACTGTTCACACAGCCTCATACTATCACGTACAGCCTCAAGCCACTCTTCCCTCACTGAGCTGATGCGAGAGTTTAGAATTTGAATATTTAGAGTGAAGTAGAGGCACGGCACGAATTTACAGATGCATACGAATTCTTGTTGGGAGAGAGATGTGGCGTGTACGACCCAGATATATGCAAACTTCATGAACTGGGAGAGGAAAAAATATATATGTATACATTGTTCGTATTCACCCCCAGCACATGGCAGGAATTGTGTGGCACTAGCCCTGAGGCAAACAACAGCAAGGATGGGAGTATATCCCACATTCACAAACACCTGTAAAACACGGGAGACGTGAAACATAACGAGACGACAGAAATAGGAGAACAGATAGAGAAGCAGATGGCCCCCTTCGCTGTTGCACGCTGACAGATGAAGGAACTGAAGACCTGCATGTTCTCTGGACAACAAGGACTGAGCCTTCATCACCTCCACCAGAACAAGACAACGCCCCCAAACAAGTTGTGTAATATATACAAAGGAATTCAAACAGCAAGAGATCATTAGGTCCTTTCGAGGGCTGTTTGTGATAGTGGAAGGTATCAGAAACTGACAGAATAGTGTGGTAAAAGCTGAAAGGCATGCAGATAATTGCAAGAGAATAACCTCCAAATTGTCCCTCCGGAGGCGCAAATAAGAGGTCTTATGATTGAAGTGAATAGTCTGAGTGTCAGAGTAATAAGGACGTGTATGAGAGTTCGGGTATTATGTTAGATCCGCTTATAACAGCCCGGCTGTTAAAAGTTGGCAAATGAATTGATGGATTTTTTTTTTTTTTGGTAACCTCAAGCCTAGTAATATATGCACATGTAAACAACCAGATGCGAAATCACAGAAATTAACCAAACAGTTGAAGAAAGTGATATTTATTTTTTGCTTTGAAGACAACTATAAGCCCAGACTGAGACTGTAATCCTTCAAGATTTCAACCACTCACTCGTAAGATACACGAGAGACAGACAGAAACGTAAACTTGAGAGTCTCTCTAGAGATTCTCGAACAGATGCAGAAGAAAAATTGAACTGGGACAGAGAGAGACGTGAACCCCTTAGGGGTAGAGTGAAAACTTTCCTCCCCTTCAACGCAGACCAGAGGAGACAGAGAAAATATCACTGGATTTCAGCGATAGTGAAAAGCCTATTAATATGCCGCATCACCGTCACTAGTGCTCTCTCTACTCTGCCCACAACTTTTAATAAGGAAGTAATGACGAAGTGCGGACGCCAGAGATCCATCCATGCCACAGTGTGCGCTACCACCAGGACCATCGTGCTCAGAGGAAGAAATATTATATACTCAGTAGGAAGAAGCGCACTGGAAAATACATGATTTACAGTGTGCAGAAAAGAACAAAAGAACAGTACACATGCGTAGTAAACATAAAACAGATCCATACTCAGTGACGCAGGAGGATTTCATCTACAGAAGACATTGAGGGATTAGTTATATACCAGTCAGGTCTTGCAGTGGCTAACTGAGTTTGTTAGTCGTCAGAAACACGTTTCACCTCCTTCGAGCAGTTGGTTCCCAAACCCAGGGTCTCGACATGTATGAGGGAGGCAAGAATGTTCACTGGGGTAAGGCCTCGAGGGGATGAAAAAAAAAATTGGGCCAAAGTTTTTCAGTATTACCAACGGAATGACATGTTGAAACTGGGGCATTATAAGGAATTATGGAAGTACTGACAAAAAGTTACTGAAAATAATTCTTTATAGTTTGAAATTTATCGACGGAAAACCAAAATGCAGAAGAGTTCGCTCCAGGAATAAAAAGCAGCATTATGGTGGCATGAAGCAGCATCATGGTGGCATGAAGCAGCACCATGGTAGCATGAAACAGTATCATGATAGCATGAAGCAGCATAATGGTGGCATGAAACAATCATGGTAGCATGAAGCCGCATCATGGTAGCATGAAGCAGCATCATGGTAGCATGAAACAGCATCATGATAGCATGAAGCAGCGACATGAGTAGCAAATGAAAAAAAAAAATAGCGCATTCGTTTTAAGTTAATATTTTCATGAAAAGTTGTCCTTTCCATTTTTGCCAGATGAAAAAGTTACGAAGATACATTCTGCTTTAGTTATACAGATTAAGTCAGTATGAATGAAATTAATGAACACTATGTATCAAAATAATAAGCAATTAAAGCTACATTTATCAGCATTTTGGGTCACCAGGCTTGGAAAAGGATTGTATTTATGGTCGCGATCAAAAATGTTTGGGGAAACACTGGTTTCCAGGAACAGAAAATAAGTTGTTTTGCATCATACAGGAGAGAAACAACATTATATCTCAGAAGAGAGTTGAAGACGCAGAAAAAGAAAAGTATTGGTTTTCATGTGACCGTGTCTTCAGCAGTGTTTCTTCAAAACAAAGTCTTCATAAAAGAAAAAAAGGCAGGCATGAAAATCAACGAAATGTAAACCCCGATCTTCTGTGACTAGGCTGTCGTCTGAAGTTGAGCTGAGTCGACGCGAGTGGAGACCACAACGATTGTCGGACGCCTGGTGAAGTGTCGTAAGCTGGCCCCAGCTCCCTTTACCTGCTTTGAACAGGTGGTTCGCTGGACGTGTAATGCAGAATCACTCGTCCTCCGTGTGCACGGGTCCATACCCTCATCATCATCCACCTAACCCCTTCCTCCAGTCTTCGCGCGAGGCTGGCTGCGACGGAACTAGAAACTTGGGTGGCGCAGGTTCCCGAAGGAGCAGTAAGCGTCGTACACCGCGGAGCGTACTTTGTCTCGGCGCGTCAGTACCCACCACACTGACTTAAAAACTGCCTCCCTTCCATACGAGCAAGACTGGCTCACCACGACGAGGGACTCGCACGTCAGATAAATGCAAATATGGACATGCGCTCTTGGACTAAAGAGAACTCTTAACGCAGCTCAGCTGTATCACATGTAAATCAGTTCTCACTGCTGTCGGGTGGTGGGTAATTCACTGGAGGCATCCCTCAGACGCTGCCGGCAGCGAGGGACGCACGAATAATGCGGGAAATCTTGTGTGTTCTAGTTTGTGCAGCGGCTGTCGAACCCCAGTGTTTGTTTAGCAAATTATACGTCGGCAGCTTAGTTGCTGTTCGGTGATTCACCTGTTTCAACAGAACTGTATTGAATTTAGTTGCAATTGGATCAGCTCAGGCTGCTCGTGCCGCCTGGCTTCTTGGTGCTATGGCTGTGTCTCGGGTAGCTAACTTGGTGCCCCATCACAAGGAGGATAGGCCTGACATGTGATACAGTCAAAAGCTGCTATTGATGAGTGAGATCGTCCATGTCCGTCGAAAGGTGAAGAGCACATCTCCTGGTGTGTTCGGCAGGGTCCCCACCGAGGTTGGTGGGGCTTTGGTGGCTGGCGGAGGGCCGTGCTGCAGATTGGGGCAGGACATCCGGGGTGTGTGCGGATGAGGCAGGAAAAATGAATCACCGGACAGTAGCTGGAGAATTTTTGGTTCGTGTTACAGTCTTGAATGGCGGTGATGATGTCATGTCCTCAAAGGAAAGTTGGGATGTTCTTAGTGGCATCATGTGTGTGTCTCTGCTTCTCCTCCGTCAGTTGACCTCGGCTTCTCCTCCGTGAGCATGTTCGCTCTCGCTCGTGTGATACTAGCGTACCTCCGTCAGAAGCGCCTCCCATGACGAAGGCCTCAGCGCACTGACATCTCCTTAGCCCCATCCCAATTCTCCCCTGACTGGTGGCTCCCCTGTACTGGTGGTGCTGGTGAGTAGAGTGGTCCTGGCACTGATGGTGGAGGGTGGAAGCAATCCAGACGGTTATTAAGTGATCGATCTGAGTTATAGATGATGGAAGGGGTCAGACTGACGTAGCCGATGCATTGGTGGGAGTCAGGGCAGGTGGTTGAGGCCGAGGGGGACCGAGCTGGGAGAGGAGCAATGTCCTGTAGGATGGGGACTAGGAAATAAGAGGCTCTGTGGGCATCACTCTTTTGAAAAACTGCGGTTGGAAGGATGTCATGTAGGCAGGTACACGAATGCTTCCCGGACGTGAGCCCCGGGTCACCGCAGGCCGCCAAACACCTCTCGTCCCATCCTTCATCCAGGGGCAGGAAGCACCAGCGCCATTCGTGGCAATGGAGCCGCTGGGTGGTGGTAGTGGCTGGATCTGGGCCGCCGCGCCGTCAGCCCAGCCATCCGCCGGCTGGGTCACTCGCGGCAAAAAAATACCGCCCGCATTACCATAATTGCCGAGGGACGTCACCAAAGACAGCTAACCGGCGCTTACCCGTAATGTTCCGGTGGCCGAGATGAATGCTGGGTGAACCCGACCCTGGTGACGGCGCCCACGGAGGGTGGTGGGTCGCCCTGCTGCGGGAGTACAGGGCTCCCAGGGTCCCTGTCGGGGCAAAGCTACCCAGCGCCAACCTAGACCTTCTACCTGACCTGTGTCTGACGTACCGGTGACCTGTCATGCGACCTGTGATTGATTCCTGCATGACGCCGTGACCAGTTTCCTGCAAATCACGAATCTCGGTAACATCTTGGTATCGTTTTACATGACAAGTGACCCGTCAGGTCATGGATGAGGTGATCTGCGTGACCGCCTTGCTCAAGTCATACCGTCTCGCTCAGGAGTCGCACCGCCTTGCTCAGGTCTTGCCGTCTTGCTCAGGAGTCGTACCATCTTGTTTAGGGGTCGCATCGTGCACTTCGAGTCAAGTCTTTATCCCAAAGCGGACTTCTTTGAAAAGCTTGCGTGGCTTAGTGTCCATTAAACACTCCTTTGAAATCGTAGGTGATCATGACCATGTAAGGGAATACGGATTGCCTTGAAAAAAAGGGGCTCTAATGAGAGAGACAGAGGCCGTGTTTGATGAGATCGGTAGTTCCATAATGCAGTTTTAAGTCATTCACTGTATTCAGAGATATTGATAAGTTCTTAAGACATTTACAGCAGTGAGCAGAATCGACATGTTATAGTACATCCAGCAGTGATGAGTATTGATACGTTTTGGTTCAGCAGTGAGAAGTACTGATACGTTTTGGTTCAGCAGCGAGTATTATTGATACGTTATGATACTTAGATCAGTGAGCGTTATCAGCATGTAGTTTGTGCTCCCACAGCAGTGAGCAGTACTTATACGTTGCAGTACTTCCAACGGTGAGCAGTTTTGATACGTCATAATACTCGCAGAAGTGAGCATTATTAGTAAGCTGTGATGCTTCCAGGAGTGAGCAGTATTCTTAATTTACGATACTAGCAGTCGTGAGCAGTATTCTTACTCTGTTATACTTCCAGCAATGAGTTGTATTGATATGATGCTTCTTCCATCAGCGAACAGTATTTTCTTGTATCTGGAACGATATAAGGAAGGTTTGTTTTTCGAGTACAAGTAATGTCACCATTCCTGTCGGTTTACAATCATCAGCTTCCACTGGGAAGGAAGTGGAAGGCCTAGAGTCCTGTCTGGGACGTGAGGGGTGTCTAGACTGTGGCTCATAGGAGAGGCTGTTTATATTTCATCATCCGACGCGATGCCCCGCGGGATATGGGTCTACGATGAGTGGGTAACGTTCGGAGGCTTAGTTTAAAGATGCACGTTGTGGCTGAGCGAACTCTTCGTCGCGCGACTTATGGCCGACCGAATCCTTTGTCGTAGGTCATGTGGTCTAGCAAATGCTTCGTGTGGCCCAGCGAGCCCGTCGTCGCACGTCGTGTGACCTTCGTCGTAGTCGTGAAACCTTCGTAAGTCATGTGGTTCATTGGATTCTTCGTCGCATGTCGTATGGCGTGTCGAACAGATCATCTCACGTCGTACGACCGAGTGAACCCTTCGTCGCACGTCCTATGGCCGAACGAACCGTTCGTCGCTCGTCGCTTTGCATATCGAACTCTTCGTCGCACGTCTAGGGCCACACTGTTCGTCATCTGACGCCCGCCCATGTTGACTGCTCGTATAGTATGAGGGAGTCGTATCCACGGCCCGCCGTCCTCCTCCTCCTCCTCCTGTCGGGCTTGTGCTTGTATCACAGGCACCAGTGAGCGTGTTGGTGATGGAGGACTGAGGTGCGCCGCCCCGGCTGCTGTGTAATGACCATCTGTCTGGGGCAGGTGGTAAGGGCAGTGATGTGTGCGGACGTTACAGTGCTGGGATGATGATGATCGCATCACTCAACATCAGTGCGCTCGGGCAGAGAGCGGCCGTCGGCCTGCAGGCTTTAGATAAGGATGTGCGTGTGTGCGAGTGTGTGTTCAGTTTTTGTAGCCTTCCCCCTTGTAATGATTGCAGTTCTCAGGACGGCCGAGTACTAAGAATTTCGACAGCTTATAAGCCGTTAGTTGTGGTTTGCGGCCACTGTTTGCAGAAGGGAGTCGGTTGGAAACCGTTGTGTGTGTGTGTGTGTGTAGTGTGGCAGCTACAGGCGGCGAAGCCGAAGGCTCAGAGAGATTTTTTCCGTTGGTTATCCAGGAGTCTGTCATCTTTAAACATTTTCCCTCAACTTCCAGAAAGGGATTTTGGCCGAGTCTGTGATCTCGCAGTTTATCCAATCTCCTTGTGTAGTGGCTGCCATCCCCTTGAGGAAACTTTTGATGTTTCTTGGCCATATTTTCTTTGACGGACGAGGTCATCCTATTCAGTGTTGACGACCTCCGATCTTGGGTTAGTGCTTTTGTGGAGGATAGACTGTGACACCGAGCTGACATCAAGGAGTTCTGCTCTGACGTTTGCCCATGAGACAAAAGCTCACAGGAGACCCTTAGGTACTGGCGAGACTCCTCGGGCAAGGCAGACGGATCGGCGGTTCCTGGCAACATCCACTGTCTTCCCCATCTGTCATGGCGCACCGGAGCTTCTGTCTGTGATAGTTTAACAGTTATTTAGCACATGACTGAGGCTTGAGGTGTGAGGTTGTCCTACTGTGATGATGAGAAATAACATACCCCTGGGTCTGGCTTGAAAATGTTTTGGAAACAAATATGCAAATCTCTTTCGTGTCTGTGTGACCCCCCAGCCAGACCTGGCTGTAATTCTTTATTCTGAGCCGATGGGAGTGGCTCTGGACTTTAGATGCAGCTCTGGTGCACACACACACACACACACACACACACACACACACACACACACACACACACACACACACACACACAACCCTCAGGGCGAGGAATGTGGTGTTGGGGGCCCCGCCGGCGGTGGCGAGGTGCGGCCCCAGCACCATCTGGGAAGCGGCCGCTGCTGTCCAGGAGGCCACTAGCACCCTCCAGCACCTCCCTGCCTCAGGATATCACCCTCGCCCTTAGCTTTGCTTCTGTTTTCTTCGCCTACCCTTCAGCAGCGACGTCAACGCCTTGAATGGAATTAGGGAGAGTTATTCCTGATGATGTAGGGGCGGTGGTTCATCGTCCTTCCAAGGCTCGAACGTCGACTTCGAGTGGTACCGCCGAGCTCGGAGGTCTCGCCGTCGACTTTTAAGTCGTCCCGTCGGGCTCGATGGTCGTGCCGTTTTTGCTAAAAGGTTTTTAAGGGACTCCTGTGTTTTAGGGACTCCTGTTAGGTTTGAAGGTCAGATGGACCGGGAGGGGGGGGGGGGAATTCCCCATGAGATACAGGTGCATAATTATGTTGGCTTGTGGTGGGGCGGGGACCCCTCCAGGCTCTGAGTGATGGTGCAGGTTGGACGGGAGGGAGGGAGGGATAGAGAGAGGAGGATGGGGGAGGTGGTGGTTCCTGAACTCGGCCCTCTGGTCCTGGCCGCCCTTGGCTGCTCCCGCGTCAGCTGGCCAGATGTCGTATCTGCCCGGGATGGAAATGTGGTATTGGCTTGAGTGTTTGTGTGTGTGTGTGTGTGTGTGTGTCATTCTGCTGTTTTATCATGTCCTTCTGTGTGACCTGTTGAGAGTGCGGCAATGCGACCCCTGGGTATAAGGGCGTGACCTCTCAACTGATCCTCAGAGGTCAGGTCAAGGACTATATACAGGCCGTCCAAGGTTACCGCTTGGTATGCTCGAGGGTCGTAGTGTCCGCATTCAAGGGGCTTGTAGGTTTCTGTCTCTTTCTGATGCATCGGCTGGTGGCCTTGTCTTGCGACGCACCGCACCACGTCGTTCCAGCTGTTCGTGCGATGGCGCTCTCTTACTGTTGTCAGTCCTAGACTTACTCGTTCTTTGTCCGTTATCCCCGTAATGCTCGTTTCGTTTACTAAAGTAAAAGATAAATCTTCATGATATTCGATATGTGAAGGTATTTTGAGACGAGTGAGGGCCGAATGCTCTCAAATCTGGAGAATATGGGATGTTTTGATTAGATCCGATGGTGTGTGAGTTCCAGTCCTGTTCATTTATATAGCTGAAGGTTCTGTGGGATCTTGCCAGGAGTGTGACGGGCACTGAGGGGACGACAGATGGCGGCCAGAAGGTCATATCAGCGCACCACCACCAGCTGCTGCCTCGGTCTGTCATGCAAGCACATCAGGGCCAGTAGCACTACGGTTTATGCTCGCGTATTCTACATCAAATCATGCCGGAGGAGCTGGAGGAGTCACGGTATGTGATGTGTACTGGATACACGACTGGAGAGAGTCCTCTTCCTCCACATTTTTTGCCTAGAACCGACATTTTATGCTGCTCCCTTGATGTCTGGCTTTCCGTTGCGTGCAGGGCTAATTCCCTCCAATAAGTAGCTGGTCAAGTACGCCACCTAGGACACAGGATTGATAGTCAGTAGTTTCCTTTTCATGTACACTTACTATACGAATCTACACACTCAAGTTGCCCCAGTGTGTGTGGGCGGGTTATAATACGGCGAATTCGACTCGTCCACATAGTGTAGGCTACTGGTGTTTGCTCACTCCATGTATTCCTAGTGTGGTGATATTCTCGTTGTTAATGTACACTGGCACGTTTAATATTAGTTAACGTGTGCTCGATGTGGTAATATCTACATTGCATAGTTTGTCGAGTCCATTTTATATATACACACACTGTTGCAAGAGGTCACAGTGGTGCGCGTGAACTGGTATGTGCATACACACTGTGTGAAGGAGTGGACGTGTGTTTTTTTTTCATGCCCGCCTGAGTACACACGCACTAAGTTCTTTCCCAGCTAAGTACACTTGGTGTAGTCGTCACTCGTCCTTTCAGGGTGTGTGGTGAGTGTCCCCGCAGGATATACACACACACACACACACACACACACACCTAGTGCCGCTGTGTCGCCCGACCAGAGGCGACTGCCCCCGACACTCTGACAAATTTTCGGCACTAGAATTTATTTTCAGTTGAAATATTTAGTCCGCTAAAGTTATTTTTCCCCCCCAACTCTGAAATAGGACGGTGTTTTCCCTGCCAAGTTTGTTAAATTTTTTGGGGGGACGACTCTTTTTTTTATGGAGCCCGAGTTTAATGAAGACGTATCGTGTGTCACTATGGCCTCCCACCCCCTCCCCGTACTCCTGTTGTGTGGAGGTAGCGAGTGTAATGTTGGGGTGATGGGTGTAGCGAAGTGGTGGAGCGAGAGTGTGGCGATGGCGCTCGTGTGGTGATGGCTAAAGTGTGGTTGGTGGTGATGATGTGGTTAGTCAAGTGTAGTGGTGATTGGGTTTCGTGCGATGGTTTAAAGTGTGGTGGTGATGAGTGTAGGTAAGTGATGATGAAGTATGGTGTTGGTTGTAGTGATGATGAATTTGAGCATCGTGTAGTGATGATAAATACAGCGTGGTGATGGTAGCTAATGTGAGTGAATGATGAGTGTGGTACGGTGGTGATTTTTGTGTTGTAGTGATGGGACTTTATTGTGGTAGCCATAGATGTTACGTGTTCATGGGTGTGTTGGTTTGGTGGTTGTGTGTGCCTCAGGTATACTCTTGTGTCGACCTCCGGAGGTGTCCTCCATCCCCGTAACTCGGTCTGTAACCAAAGCTGTCTTGGTAAAGGCCTGGCATATAGCAGGGTTTTTCCACGGTGCTTCGCTCATTCTATTGTGCTCTGGAGATCCTCGGATACTCTGGCCACTCCGTCTTACTTATGCGAGAGAGAGTGAGTCCAAATTTCTCCCCCATGATATTCCAAATATTTATGGTCAGCAGATGAAATACGTGGGTCGCTGGCAGGCATGCTATTTCCCCCTAATATTTCCTGTATCATCGCTGCTTTTAAGCTAAGTGAATGTGCTTACTCTTCTGAAGGGTCGTTTCCAGCAAGAAGGTTAGGGATTAGGTCTTCCATTATTTCCTCCTGTGTATTTTATGATGCGTCTCTTGCGTCTGCGCTCTAATGAATACACTTGGAGGGCTCTTAAAGTGTCCAGTAATTCCATATTTTACTGAGCCAATACGGGGACAATTTATAACTCTGCAATTTCTCTGGCTTTATTACGGAGGGATAAAGTGCTTTTGACAGTGTCGTCTTTTCTTTGTTGTTGCCTCCCTGATATCAAAGTTTCTCAATATCCGGCCTGTCGTGTTAGTCATCAGTCAACAGTGTCTGTACGTTTTCTAAGAGGGGGAAATCACCCGAGACCATCACGCCTACATACGTGACGCATCCCCATCTTGCGCGTCTTGGATGTTGTATGTAGTCGAAGTCTTCTTTCCCTCCTTAGCGAAGGAGTTGAGGTAATAAGGGTCGCCAGACACACAGATGTGAGCAAGTAGTTTCCAGGGGAAGAGAACTTTTGACAGTTGAGGCTGTTAATTTTTGGGAATGGTTGATTTTTACGTTGATATGAATATATAGAAAAAGAGAGCTCAAAATTCCTGATTTGTTAGTTCTCTTTGTGCGTATGTTATATGCTGTCACTTTTTGATCGCATTTAATAAAGGCCTTTGAGAAGTTTGTGTAAATAACACCGGCATTCTTTTTCTTTCTTTGAACTCCTCGCCAACTTGTGACACTGTGCCATATTGTGTGGAGCATTTATGAAAGAAGATTATCGTCCACCTTTACACCCGCATTGTTCTGGACTTTCATTCTTTGCCTTCCAGTGTATGCGTTGTTGTGTAAAAGGCTCCGGCCACAGGCGATTGTGCCCACATCTAGGTCAGGCCGGATATGTAGAGAAAAGCGTCGCCGTTCCTCAAGTCATAAACAGAACTGCCTCACACAGACGGATTATAGGAGTGTGTGGGGAGGAAAGAGTTTTGCAGCCTAACTTTGGAAGGAAATAAGCAGAAATCAGGTTGGCCATCTCATCGATACTTACGCTGCATGACAATCTCTCTCTCTCTCTCTCTCTCTCTCTCTCTCTCTCTCTCTCTCTCTCTCTCTCTCTCTCTCTC